>JAEIFM010000072.1:0-18711 GCA_018901885.1 Zaprionus kolodkinae
CAAATTTTTTAAAAATTTTTGAAATTTTTTCAAAATTTTTTTTTTCAAAATTTTTAAAAATTTTTTTCAAAATTTTATGAATTTTTTTCAAAATTTTTGAAATTTTTTTCAAAATTTTTGAAATTTTTTTCAAAATTTTGAATTTTTTCAAATTTTTTGAAATTTTTTTTTCAAATTTTTTTTTTTTTTTTAAATTTTTTAAATTTTTTTTCAAAATTTTTGATTTTTTTTTTTTTTATTTTTTATTTTTTAAATTTTTTTTAAAATTTTCGAAATTTTTTTTCAAAATTTTTGAAATTTTTTTTCAAAATTTGTGAAATTTTTTTTTAAAATTTTTGAAATTTTTTTTTTCAAAATTTTTAAAATTTGTATTTTTTAATTTTTTGAAAATTTTTTAAAATTTTTGAAATTTTTTTTCAAATTTTTTTTTCAAAATTTTTTAAATTTTTTTCAAAATTTTTGATTTTTTTTCAAAATTTTTGAATTTTTTTTTTTCAAAATTTTTGAAATTTTTTTCAAAATTTTTGAATTTTTTTTTTTCAAAATTTTTAAAATTTGTTTTTTTTAATTTTTTGAAAAATTTCTTGAAATTTTTTTTTTTTCAAAATTTTTTTTCAAAATTTTTGAAATTTTTTCAAAATTTTTGATTTTTTTTCTAAATTTTTTGAAATTTTTTTCAAAATTTTTGAAATTTTTTTTCAAATTTTAGAAATTTTTTTTTTTTAATTTTTTTCAAAATTTTTGAAATTTTTTTCAAAATTTTTGAAATTTTTTTTCAAAATTTTTTAAATTAATATCAACATTTTTGAAATTTTTTTCAAAATTTTTGAAATTTTTTTCAAAATTTTTGAAATTTTTTTTCAAAATTTTTGAAATTTTTTTCAAATTTTTGAAATTTTTTTTCAACATTTTTGTATTTTTTTTTAAATTTTTAAAATTTTTTTTCAAAATTTTTGATTTTTTTTTTTAAATTTTTTAAATTTTTTTTAAAATTTTCGAAATTTTTTTTCAAAATTTTTGAAATTTTTTTTCAAAATTTTTGAAATTTTTTTTTAAAATTTTTGAAATTTTTTTTCAAAATTTTTGAAGTTTTTTTCAAAATTTTTGTAATTTTTTTCAAAATTTTTGAAATTTTTTTTCAAAATTTTTGAAATTTTTTTCAAATTTTTTGAAATTTTTTTTAAAATGTTTGAATTTTTTTTTTTTTTCAAAATTTTTGAATTTTTTTTTAAATTTTTGAAATTTTTTTCAACATTTAAAATTTTTTTTTTTTTTTAAAATTTTTAAAATTTTTTTTCAAAATTTTTGAAATTTTTTCAAAATTTTTTGATTTTTTTTTTAAATTTTTTGAAATTTTTTTTAAAATTTTCGATTTTTTTTTTTCAAAATTTTTGAAAATTTTTTCAAAACTTTTTGGAAAAATTTTTAACTTTTTTTTAAAACTTTTGGATTTTTTCTCCAAATTTTTGAATTTTTTTTTCAAAATTTTTGAAGTTTTTTTCAAAATTTTTGTAATTTTTTTCAAAATTTTTGAAAATTTTTTTCAAATTTTTTGAAATTTTTTTTAAAATGTTCGATTTTTTTTTTTTCAAAATTTTTGAAATTTTTTTCAAAACTTTTTGGAAAAATTTTTGAAATTTTTTTAAAATTTTTGAAATTTTTTTCAAAATTTTTGAAATTTTTTTCAAGTTTTTGAAATTTTTTCAAAACTTTTTTTTTTTTTTTTAAATTTTTGAATAATTTTTTAAAATTTTTGAAATTTTTTTTCAAAATTTTTAAATTTTTTTTTCAAAATTTTTAAAATTTGTAATTTTTAATTTTTTGAAAAATTTTTAAAATTTCTTGAATTTTTTTTTTTCAAAATTTTTGAAATTTTTTTTTAAATTTTTGAAATTTTTTTCAACTTTTTAAATTTTTTTTTTCAAAATTTTTGAAATTTTTTTCAAAATTTTTGAATTTTTTTTTAATTTTTTGAAATTTTTTTTCAAAATTTTTGAAATTTTTTTTCAAAATTTTTGAAATTTTTTTCAAAATTTTTGAAATTTTTTTCAAAATTTTTGAAATTTTTTTCAAAATTTTTGAAATTTTTTTCAAAATTTTTAAAATTTTTGAAATTTTTTTTCAAAATTTTTAAAATTTTTGAAATTTTTTTTCAAAATTTTTGAAATTTTTTTTCAAAATTTTTGAAATTTTTTTATATATTTTTAGAAAATTTTTGTAAATTTTTTTAAAATTTTTGAAATTTTTTTTTGAAATTTTTAAATTTTTTTTTCAAAATTTTTTTTCAAAATATTTAAAATTTTGTTCAAAATTTTTGAAATTTCAAAATTGTCGAATTTTTTGGAAAAATTTTTGAAATTTTTTTCAAAATTTTTGAAATTTTTTTTAAAATTTTCGAAATTTTTTTTTCAAATTTTTTTTTCAAAATTTTTGAAATTTTTTTCAAAATTTTTATACCCTTGCAGAGGGTATATTAATTTTAGCCAGAAGTTTGCAACGCACCTTAGGAGACATCTCCGACCCTATAAAGTATATATATTCTGAATCAGCATCACCAGGAGAGTCGGAAAATGGATGTCCG
This sequence comes from Zaprionus kolodkinae, assembly GCA_018901885.1. Lineage (NCBI taxonomy): Eukaryota > Metazoa > Arthropoda > Insecta > Diptera > Drosophilidae > Zaprionus > Zaprionus kolodkinae. The sequence goes on from JAEIFM010000072.1 coordinate 2,582, forward strand.
TCTGTCCGTCCGTCCGTCCGTCCGTCCGTCCGTCCGTCCGTCCGTCCGTCCGTCCGTCCGTCCGTCCGTCTGTTGCAACGCAAACTAGTCTCTCAGTTTTTGAGCTATCTTCATGAAACTTGGCACACAAGCTTCTTATTGCTGTAGGCAGTAAATAAGTCGGAACGAGCCAGATCGGACCGATATATCGTATAGCTGTCATAGAAACTATCGGCCGATTTTTGTTGTTTTTCAAGATATTGCAACAAGATTTGGCAAATCTTATTTTTATTACGTTCTTAATATGCTGTCAAAATTGTATCAAAATCGGACCACTATAACATATAGCTGCCATAGGAACAATCGGCTGAAATCAGGGTTTTTCTATGCAATCCTGTTTTGTTTTTGGAAATACCGCACATTATCAATACTTTTTAATGTTATACAGTAACCCGGCCTTAGTTTTTCCATTTAAATATCTCAGACGTATATATTTTATAGCTGTTATAGGAACAATCAGTCAGTCCGTCTGTCTGTTGCAACGCAAATTAGTCCCCCAGTTATTGAGCTATCTTCATGAAACTTTGCTCACAAGCTTCATATTTCTGCCCACTTTCAATAAGTCGGAACGGGCCAGATCGGACTGATATATCGTATAGCTGTTATGGAGCCTATCGACCGATTTTCGTTATATTTCAAGATATAGCTATCAGGCTTACCACATCCAAATCGAACTTTTATAACTTATAACGATCAACGATCGGCCTAATGAAGGTTTATGTTGCAATTTTATGGAAATCTGAGTACTATTACATGTAGCTGTTAAACAAAAAATCATATAGCTGTTATTCAAATGCATTTTTGAATGAGAACTTTCCAAATTTAGATTTTATGACCAACAGATCCTTTACAACACAAAGCCATTTCCTCATAACATTTTGTGTTAAGTATATAAGAAATCCAGGTATATAAAAGCATTAAAAAGGTAGAATTATTTTTTTTCGAAGCAGGTGTTTGATTCATAGCCTTAATCAGGTAAAAATCTCGACTTCCTACATTTTAACGGAAAAATTATGTAAACATGGGTAGCTGCAATGTACCTTAATGACAAATAGGAACATAATAAAAAGGTTAAGATAAGGTTAAGAAAATTAGTTGCCTGTTTTTAAATACCTCACATTATCAATACCTTTTAATGTTATACAGTAACCCGTCCTTAGTTTTTCCATTTAAATATCTCAGACGTATATATTTTATAGCTGTTATAGGAACAATCAGACGGACGTCTGTCTGTTGCAACGCAAATTAATCCCCCAGTTATTGAGCTATCATCATGAAACTTTGATCACAAGCTTTTTATTTCTGCCCTCTTTAAATAAGTCGGAACGGGCCAGATCGGACTGATATATCGTATAGCTGTTATGGAGCCTATCGGCCGATTTTCGTTATATTTCAAGATATAGCTATCAGGCTTACCACATCCAAATCGAACTTTTATAACTTATAACGATCAACGATCGGCCTAATGAAGGTTCTTGTTGCAATTTTATGGAAATCTGAGTACTATTACATGTAGCTGTTAAACAAAAAATCATATAGCTGTTATTCAAATGCATTTTTGTAAGAGAATTTTCCACATTTAGATTTTATGACCAACAGATCCTTTACAACACAAAGACATTCGACCAAATGCTGTTTCTAAGAATTGTATACTGATATATGCAAAACAAAATATATCGGAAAACATAACATTCTTATATGAAACAGTTACAGTTGATAAAGTAAGAAATATATACCAGTCCATAACATTTAAATACTTGCATACAATAGTCATAGTTGTTTATAGGAATCCAGCTTTTCCTATTACAAGGTTTCGAAATGAAATCAGAAATGATGTTGAAAGGCTAACGTCAGCTGAAAATAAAACAAAATTTGTAATATTGGGAGATTTTAACATTTGCTGATCAACAACCACTGATCAGCTCGAGTCTACTTTAAATAATAACAACAAAATGTGCCAACAACAAAACATTTAACTCAAATTGATTGGATATATTATGTGATAACAGAGTAAGCGGTGCTGCCGCAATCACTTATCAAACTTGCGACCTTGCCGTGGTGAGGAGGCTGAGTATTCGAAATTATAAGAGGTTGATATAATCGATGTACTGTTATAATTCTTCAATAAATACCACAGAAACCAGCAACAATCCATAGATATTTTATATTTCGTATAACTGCAAGGGTATGAAACCTTCGGCAAGCCGAAGGTAGCCTTGCTCTCTTGTTGAAATTAATATCAACATTTTTGAAATTTTTTTCAAAATTTTTGAAATTTTTTTCAAAATTTTTGAAATTTTTTTCAAAATTTTTGAACTTTTTTCAAATTTTTGAAATTTTTTTTCAACATTTTTGTATTTTTTTTTAAATTTTTAAAATTGTTTTCAAAATTTTTGATTTTTTTTTTTTAAATTTTTTAATTTTTTTTAAAATTTTTGAAATTTTTTTTCAAAATTTTTGAAATTTTTTTCAAAATTTGTGAAATTTTTTTAAAATTTTTGAAATTTTTTTCAAAATTTTTGAAATTTTTTTCAAGTTTTTGAAATTTTTTCAAAACTTTTTAATTTGTTTTTTAAATTTTTGAAATTTTTTTTAAAACTTTTGAAATTTTTTTCAAAATTTTTAAAATTTGTATTTTTAATTTTTTGAAAAATTTTTAAAATTTCTTGAATTTTTTTTTCAAATTTTTTTTTCAAAATTTTTGAAATTTTTTCAAAATTTTTGATTTGTTTTTTAAATTTTTTGAAATTTTTTTTTCAAAATTTTTGAAATTTTTTTTAAAATTTTTGAAATTGTTTTCAAATTTTTTTTCAAAATTTTTGAAATTTTTTCAAAATTTTTAAAATTTTTTTCAAAATTTTTGAAATTAATATCAACATTTTTGAAATTTTTTTCAAAATTTTTGAAATTTTTTTCAAAATTTTTGAAATTTTTTTTCAAAATTTTTGAAATTTCATTTTTTTCAAATTTTTGAAATTTTTTTTCAACATTTTTGTATTTTTTTTTTAAATTTTTAAAATTTTTTTCAAAATTTTTGATTTTTTTTTTAAATTTTTTAAATTTTTTTTAAAATTTTCGAAATTTTTTTTCAAAATTTTTGAAATTTTTTTTCAAAATTTTTGAAATTTTTATACCCTTGCAGAGGGTATATTAATTTTAGCCAGAAGTTTGCAACGCACCTTAGGAGACATCTCCGACCCTATAAAGTATATATATTCTGAATCAGCATCACCAGAGGAGTCGGAAAATGGATGTCCGTCTGTCCGTCCGTCCGTCCGTCCGTCCGTCCGTCCGTCCGTCCGTCCGTCCGTCCGTCCGTCCGTCCGTCTGTTGCAACGCAAACTAGTCTCTCAGTTTTTGAGCTATCTTCATGAAACTTGGCACACAAGCTTCTTATTACTGTAGGCTGTAAATAAGTCGGAACGAGCCAGATCGGACCGATATATCGTATAGCTGTCATAGAAGCTATCGGCCGATTTTTGTTGTTTTTCAAGATATTGCAACAAGATTTGGCAAATCTTATTCTTATTACGTTCTTAATGTGCTGTCAAAATTGTATCAAAATCGGACCACTATAACATATAGCTGCCATAGGAACAATCGGCTGAAATCAGGGTTTTTGTATGTAAACCTGTTTTGTTTTTGGAAATACCGCACATTATCAATACCTTTTAATGTTATACAGTAACCCGCCTTTTGTGTTTCCATTTAAATATCTCAGACGTTTATATTCTATAGCTGTTATAGGAACAATCAGTCAGTCCGTCTGTCTGTTGCAACGCAAATTAGTCCCCCAGTTATTGAGCTATCATCATAAAACTTTGCTCACAAGCTTTTTAATTCTGCCCACTTTAAATAAGTCGGAACGGGCCAGATCGGACTAATATATCGTATAGCTGTTATGGAGCCTATCGACCGATTTTCGTTATATTTCAAGATATAGCTATCAACGATCGGCCTAATGAAGGTTCTTGTTGCAATTTTATGGAAATCTGAGTACTATTACATGTAGCTGTTAAACAAAAAATCATATAGCTGTTATTCAAATGCATTTTTGAATGATAACTTTCCAAATTTAGATTTTATGACCAACAGATCCTTTACAACACAAAGACATTCGACCAAATGCTGTTTCTAAGAATTGTATACTGATATATGCAAAACAAAATATATATCGGAAAACATAACATTCTTATATGAAACAGTTACAGTTGATAATGTAAGAAATATATACCAGTCCATAACATTTAAATACTTGCATACAATAGTCATAGTTGTTTATAGGAATCCAGCTTTTCCTATTACAAGGTTTCGAAATGAAATCAGAAATGATGTTGAAAGGCTAACGTCAGCTTAAAATTATACAAAATTGGTAATATTAGGAGATTTTAACATATGCCGATCAACAACCACTGATCAGCTCGAGTCTACTTTAAATAATAAGGGGTTATATCCATTGTTAAATGCGCCAACAACAAAACATTTAACTCAAATTGATTGGATATTTTGTGATAACACAGTAAGCGGTGCTGCCGCAATCACTTATCAAACTCCATATAGTCACCATGACGGCGTGTTCCTTAGCTATAATCACTAATTTAATAATTTATTTTTATACCCTTGCAGAGGGTATATTAATTTTAGCCAGAAGTTTGCAACGCACCTTAGACGACATCTCCGACCCTATAAAGTATATATATTCTGAATCAGCATCACCAGAGGAGTCTGAAAATGGATGTCCGTCTGTCCGTCCGTCCGTCCGTCCGTCCGTCCGTCCGTCCGTCCGTCCGTCCGTCTGTTGCAACGCAAACTAGTCTCTCAGTTTTTGAGCTATCTTCATGAAACTTGGCACACAAGCTTCTTATTGCTGTAGGCTGTAAATAAGTCGGAACGAGCCAGATCGGACCGATATATCGTATAGCTGTCATAGAAACTATCGGCCGATTTTTGTTGTTTTTCAAGATATTGCAACAAAATTTGGCAAATCTTATTCTTATTACGTTCTTAATGTGCTGTCAAAATTGTATCAAAATCGGACCACTATAACATATAGCTGCCATAGGAACAATCGGCTGAAATCAGGGGTTTTGTATGCAAACCTGCATTATTTTTGGAAATACCGCACTTTATCAATACTTATTAATGTTACACAGTAACCCCCCTTAGTGTTTCCATTTAAATATCTCAGACGTTTATATTATATAGCTGTTATAGGAACAATCAGTCAGTCCGTCTGTCTGTTGCAGCGCAAATTAGTCCCCAGTTATTGAGCTATCTTCATGAAACTTTGCTCACAAGCTTCTTATTTCTGCCCTCTGTAAATATGTCGGAACGGGCCAGATCGGACTGATATATCGTATAGCTGTCATGGAGCCTATCGGCCGATTTTCGTTATATTTCAAGATATAGCTATCAGGCTTACCACATCAAAATCTAAGTGTGTCCCTAATAATAAAGTTCGAAATCGAACTTTTATAACTTATAACGATCAACGATCGGCCTAATGAAGGTTCATGTTGCAATTTTATGGAAATCTGAGTACTATTACATGTAGCTGTTAAACAAAAAATCATATAGCTGTTATTCAAACGCATTTTTGAAAGAGAACTTTCCAAATTTAGATTTTATGACCAACAGATCCTTTACAACACAAAGACATTCGACCAAATGCTGTTTCTAAGAATTGTATACTGATATATGCAAAACAAAATATATCGGAAAACATAACATTCTTATATGAAACAGTTACAGTTGATAATGTAAGAAACATATACCATACAAATGATGTTGAAAGGCTAACGTCAGCTGAAAATAATACAAAATTGGTAATATTAGGAGATTTTAACATTTGCCGATCAACAACCACTGATCAGCTCGAGTCTACTTTAAATAATAAGGGGTTATGTCCATAGTTAAATGTGCCAACAACAAAACATTTAACTCAAATTGATTGGATATTTTGTGATAACACAGTAAGCGGTGCTGCCGCAATCACTTATCAAACTCCATATAGTCACCATGACGGCGTGTTCCTTAGCTATAATCACTAATTTAATAATTTATTTTTAAATATTAAGTTAATTAGATTATTTTATTATTGTAACTAAAGAATATATGTGCAATGTTGTTTAAGGTATTGTAAATATTCCTCCTCGAGGATTGCGACCTTGCCGTGGTGAGGAGGCTGAGTATTCGAAATTATAAAAGGTTGATATAATCGATGTACTGTTATAATTGTTCAGTAAATGCCACAGAAACCAGCAGCAATCCAAAGATATTTTATATTTTGTATAACTGCAAGGGTATGAAACCTTCGGCAAGCCGAAGGTAGCCTTGCTTTCTTTTTTTTTTTAAAATTTTTGAAATTTTTTTCAAAATTTTTGAAATTTTTTTCAAAGTTTTTGAAATTTTTTCAAAACTTTTTAAATTTTTTTTAAAATTTTTAAATTTTTTTTTAAAATTTTCGAAATTATTTTTCAAAATTTTTGAAATTTTTTTCAAAATTTTTGAAATTTTTTTTTTCAAAATTTTTGAAATTTTTTTTCAAAATTTTTGAAATTTTTTTTCAAGTTTTTGAAATTTTTTCAAAATTCTTTAAAATTTTTTTCAAAATTTTTGAATAATTTTTTTCAAAATTTTTAAAATTTTTTTCAAATTTTTTGAAATTTTTTTTTAAATTTTTTGAAAATTTTTTTCAAAATTTTGAAATTTTTTTTTAAAATTTTTGAAATTTTTTTCAAAATTTTTGAAATTTTTTTCAAAATTTTTGAAATTTTTTTAAAATTTTTGAAATTTTTTTTTCAAAATTTTTGAAATTTTTTTCAAAATTTTTGAAATTTTTTCAAAATTTTTTAATTTTTTTTATTTTTTTGAAATTTTTTTTTTTTCAAAATTTTTGAAATTTTTTTTAAATTTTTGAAATTTTTTTCAAAATTTTTGAAATTTTTTTTTTTTTCAAATTTTTTTTTTGAAATTTTTTGAAATTTTTTTCAAAATTTTTGAAATTTTTTTCAAAATTTTTGAAATTTTTTTCAAAATTTTTGAAATTTTTTCAAAATTTTTCAAAATTTTTGAAATTTTTTTTCAAAATTTTTGAAATTTTTTTCAAAATTTTTTAAAATTTTTTCAAATTTTTTTCAAAATTTTTGAAATTTTTTTCAAAATTTTTGAAATTTTTTTCAAAATTTTTAAAATTTTTTCAAATTTTTTGAAATTTTTTTAAAATTTTTGAAATTTTTCAAAATTTTTTCAAAATTTTGAAATTTTTTCAAAATTTTTTAAAATTTTTTTTTTTCAAATTTTTTGAAATTTTTTTCAAAATTTTTTTTTTTTTTTTTCAAAAATTTTTGAAATTTTTTTTCAAAATTTTTGAAATTTTTTTTCAAAATTTTTAATTTTTTCAAAATTTTTGAAATTTTTTTTCAAAATTTTTGAAATTTTTTTTCAAAATTTTTGAAATTTTTTTCAAAATTTTTGAAATTTTTTTCAAAATTTTTGAAATTTTTTTTCAAATTTTTTTTCAAAATTTTTGAAATTTTTTTTCAAAATTTTTTTTTGAAAATTTTTTTCAAAATTTTTGAAATTTTTTTCAAAATTTTTGAAATTTTTTTCAAAATTTTTTTCAAAATTTTTGAAATTTTTTTCAAAATTTTTGAAATTTTTTTCAAAATTTTTCGAAATTTTTTTGAAATTTTTTTTTTCAAAATTTTTGAAATTTTTTTCAAAATTTTTGAAATTTTTTTCAAAATTTTTGAAATTTTTAATTTTTGAAATTTTTTTCAAAATTTTTGAAATTTTTTTCAAAATTTTTGAAATTTTTTTCAAAATTTTTGAAATTTTTTTCAAAATTTTTGAAATTTTTTTTCAAAATTTTTGAAATTTTTTTTCAAAATTTTTGAAATTTTTTCAAAATTTTTGAAATTTTTTTTTTCAAATTTTTTTAAAATTTTTTTTTCAAAATTTTTGAAATTTTTTTCAAAATTTTTGAAATTTTTTTTCAAAATTTTTGAAATTTTTTTCAAAATTTTTGAAATTTTTTTCAAAATTTTTGAAATTTTTTTCAAAATTTTTTGAAATTTTTTTCAAAAAATTTTTTGAAAATTTTTTTTTTTCAAAATTTTTGAAATTTTTTTTTCAAAATTTTTGAAATTTTTTTTTCAAAATTTTTGAAATTTTTTTCAAAATTTTTGAAATTTTTTTTCAAAATTTTTGAAATTTTTTTCAAAATTTTTAAAATTTTTTTCAAAATTTTTGAAATTTTTTTTCAAAATTTTTTGAAATTTTTTTTCAAATTTTTTGAAATTTTTTTTTCAAAATTTTTGAAATTTTTTTCAAAATTTTGAAATTTTTTTTCAAAATTTTTGAAATTTTTTTTTAAATTTTTGAAATTTTTTTCAAAATTTTTGAAATTTTTTTTCAAAATTTTTGAAATTTTTTTTCAAAATTTTTGAAATTTTTTTCAAAATTTTTGAAATTTTTTTTTCAAAAATTTTTTTCAAAATTTTTGAAATTTTTTCAAATTTTTTTGAAATTTTTTTCAAAATTTTTGAAATTTTTTTTTTGAAATTTTTTTCAAAATTTTTGAAATTTTTTTCAAAATTTTTGAAATTTTTTTTCAAAATTTTTGAAATTTTTTTTTTTCAAAATTTTTGAAATTTTTTTCAAAATTTTTGAAATTTTTTTTCAAAATTTTTGAAATTTTTTTCAAAATTTTTGAAATTTTTTTTTCAAAATTTTTGAAATTTTTTTTCAAAATTTTTGAAATTTTTTTTCAAAATTTTTGAAATTTTTTTCAAAATTTTTGAAATTTTTTTTCAAAATTTTTGAAATTTTTTTTCAAAATTTTTAAAATTTTTTTTTCAAAATTTTTGAAATTTTTTTTCAAAATTTTTTGAAATTTTTTTTCAAAATTTTTTTCAAAATTTTTTTCAAAATTTTTTCAAAATTTTTTTTTTAAAATTTTTGAAATTTTTTTTCAAAATTTTTGAAATTTTTTTCAAATTTTAAATTTTTTCAAAATTTTTGAAATTTTTTTTCAAAAATTTTTTTCAAAATTTTTTTCAAAATTTTTGAAATTTTTTTCAAAATTTTTGAAATTTTTTTTCAAAATTTTTGAAATTTTTTTTCAAAATTTTTAAAATTTTTTCAAAATTTTTGAAATTTTTTTCAAAATTTTTAAAATTTTTTCAAAATTTTTGAATTTTTTTTCAAAATTTTTGAAATTTTTTTTTTTTTTCAAAATTTTTGAAATTTTTTTCAAAATTTTTGAAATTTTTTCAAAATTTTTGAAATTTTTTTTCAAAATTTTTGAAATTTTTTTCAAAATTTTTTGAAATTTTTTTTCAAAATTTTTCAAAATTTTTTTTTTTCAAAATTTTTGAAATTTTTTTCAAAATTTTTGAAATTTTTTTTTCAAAATTTTTGAAATTTTTTTTCAAAATTTTTGAAATTTTTTTTCAAAATTTTTGAAATTTTTTTTCAAAATTTTTGAAATTTTTTTCAAAATTTTTGAAATTTTTTTCAAAATTTTTAAAATTTTTTTCAAAATTTTTGAAATTTTTTTCAAAATTTTTGAAATTTTTTTCAAAATTTTTGAAATTTTTTTTCAAAATTTTTGAAATTTTTTTTCAAAATTTTTGAAATTTTTTTTTCAAATTTTTTGAAAATTTTTTCAAAATTTTTGAATTTTTTTTTTTTCAAAATTTTTGAAATTTTTTTCAAAATTTTTGAAATTTTTTTCAAAAAATTTTTCAAAATTTTTGAAATTTTTTTTTTCAAATTTTTTGAAATTTTTTTCAAAATTTTTGAAATTTTTTTTTCAAAATTTTTGAAATTTTTTTCAAAATTTTTGAATTTTTTTCAAAATTTTTGGAAATTTTTTTTCAAAATTTTTTAAAATTTTTTTTTCAAAATTTTTGAAATTTTTTCAAATTTTTTCAATTTTTTTGAAATTTTTATTTTTTTCAAAATTTTTGAAATTTTTTTCAAAATTTTTGAAATTTTTTTCAAAATTTTTGAAATTTTTTCAAAAAATTTTTGAAATTTTTTTTCAAAATTTTTGAAATTTTTTTTCAAAATTTTTGAAATTTTTTTCAAAATTTTTGAAATTTTTTTTCAAAATTTTTGAAATTTTTTTTCAAAATTTTTGAAATTTTTTTCAAAATTTTTGAAATTTTTTTCAAAATTTTTGAAATTTTTTTCAAAATTTTTGAATTTTTTATTTTTTTGAAAATTTTTTAAAATTTTTTTTTGAAATTTTTTCAAAATTTTTGAAATTTTTTTCAAAATTTTTGAAATTTTTTTTTCAAAATTTTTGAAATTTTTTTCAAAATTTTTGAAATTTTTTTCAAAATTTTTGAAATTTTTTCAAAATTTTTGAAATTTTTTTTCAAAATTTTTGAAATTTTTTTCAAAATTTTTGATTTTTTCAAATTTTTTGAAAAAATTTTTGAAATTTTTTTTTTTTTTGAAATTTTTTTCAAATTTTTTGAAATTTTTTTTCAAAATTTTTGAATTTTTTTTCAAAATTTTTGAAATTTTTTTTTCAAAATTTTTGAAATTTTTTTTTCAAAATTTTTGAAATTTTTTTTTCAAAATTTTTGAATTTTTTTCAAAATTTTTTGAAATTTTTTTTCAAAATTTTTGAAATTTTTTCAAAAATTTTTCAAATTTTTTTTCAAAATTTTTGAAATTTTTTTAAAATTTTTGAAATTTTTTCAAAATTTTTCAAAATTTTTGAAATTTTTTTTCAAAATTTTTGAAATTTTTTTTCAAAATTTTTGAAAATTTTTTTTCAAAATTTTTGAAATTTTTTTTCAAAATTTTTGAAATTTTTTTTCAAATTTTTTGAAATTTTTTTCAAAATTTTTGAAATTTTTTTCAAAATTTTTTGAAATTTTTTTTCAAAATTTTTTTTTTTTCAAAATTTTTGAAAATTTTTTTCAAAATTTTTGAAATTTTTTTTCAAAATTTTGAAATTTTTTCAAAATTTTTGAATTTTTTCAAAATTTTTGAAATTTTTTTCAAAATTTTTGAAATTTTTTTCAAAATTTTTGAAATTTTTTTCAAAATTTTTTGAAATTTTTTTTTTTTCAAAATTTTTGAAATTTTTTTCAAAATTTTTGAAATTTTTTCAAAAAATTTTTGAAAATTTTTTTCAAAATTTTTGAAATTTTTTTTCAAAATTTTTGAAATTTTTTTTTCAAAATTTTTGAAATTTTTTTTCAAAATTTTTGAAATTTTTTTTCAAAATTTTTGAAATTTTTTTTCAAAATTTTTGAAATTTTGAAATTTTTTTTCAAAATTTTTGAAATTTTTAAATAAATTTTTGAAATTTTTTTCAAAATTTTTGAAATTTTTTTTCAAAATTTTTGAAATTTTTTTCAAATTTTTGAAATTTTTTTTCAAAATTTTTGAAATTTTTTTCAAAATTTTTAAAATTTTTTTCAAAATTTTTGAAATTTTTTTTCAAATTTTTTGAAATTTTTTTTTTTCAAAATTTTTGAAATTTTTTTCAAAATTTTTGAAATTTTTTTCAAAATTTTTTGAAATTTTTTTTTTTCAAAATTTTTGAAATTTTTTTCAAAATTTTTGAAATTTTTTTTCAAAATTTTTGAAATTTTTTTTCAAAATTTTTGAAATTTTTAAATTTTTTCAAAATTTTTGAAATTTTTTCAAAATTTTTGAAATTTTTTCAAAATTTTGAAATTTTTTTCAAAATTTTTGAAATTTTTTTTCAAAATTTTTGAAATTTTTTTCAAAATTTTTGAAATTTTTTTCAAAATTTTTGAAATTTTTTTTTCAAAATTTTTGAAATTTTTTTTCAAAATTTTGAAATTTTTTTTTTTTCAAAATTTTTGAAATTTTTTTTCAAAATTTTTGAAATTTTTTTCAAAATTTTTGAATTTTTTCAAAATTTTTTGAAATTTTTTTCAAAATTTTTGAAATTTTTTTCAAAATTTTTGAAATTTTTTCAAAATTTTTGATTTTTTTTTTCAAAATTTTTGAAATTTTTTTCAAAATTTTTGAAATTTTTTTTCAAAATTTTTGAAATTTTTTTCAAAATTTTTGAAATTTTTTTTCAAAATTTTTGAAATTTTTTTCAAAATTTTTGAAATTTTTTCAAAATTTTTGAAATTTTTTTTCAAAATTTTTGAAATTTTTTTCAAAATTTTTGAAATTTTTTTCAAAAATTTTTTGAAATTTTTTTTCAAAATTTTTGAAAATTTTTTCAAAATTTTTTCAAAATTTTTGAAATTTTTTTTCAAAATTTTTGAAATTTTTTTCAAAATTTTTGAAATTTTTTTCAAAATTTTTGAAATTTTTTTTTAAAATTTTTGAAATTTTTTTCAAAATTTTGAAATTTTTTTTCAAAATTTTTGAAATTTTTTTCAAAATTTTGAAAATTTTTTCAAAATTTTTGAAATTTTTTTCAAAATTTTTTGAAATTAATTTTTTTCAAAATTTTTTTCAAAATTTTTTTTTCATTTTTGAAATTTTTTTCAAAATTTTTGAAATTTTTTTTCAAAATTTTTGAAATTTTTTTCAAAATTTTGAAATTTTTTTCAAAATTTTTGAAATTTTTTTTCAAAATTTTTGAAATTTTTTTTTTTCAAAATTTTTGAAATTTTTTTTCAAAATTTTTGAAATTTTTTTTCAAAATTTTTGAAATTTTTTTTCAAAATTTTTGAAATTTTTTTTCAAAATTTTTGAAATTTTTTTTCAAAATTTTTGAAATTTTTTTTCAAAATTTTTGAAATTTTTTTCAAAATTTTTGAAAATTTTTTTTCAAAATTTTTGAAATTTTTTTTCAAAATTTTTGAAATTTTTTCAAAATTTTTGAAATATTTTTTTCAAAATTTTTGAAATTTTTTCAAAATTTTTGAAAATTTTTTTTTTGAAATTTTTTTCAAAATTTTTGAAATTTTTTTTCAAAATTTTTGAAATTTTTTCAAAATTTTTGAAATTTTTTCAAAATTTTTGAAATTTTTTTCAAAATTTTTGAAATTTTTTTCAAAATTTTTGAAATCTTTTCAAAATTTTTGAATTTTTTTTTTCAAAATTTTTGAAATTTTTTTTCAAAATTTTTGAAATTTTTTTCAAAATTTTTGAAATTTTTTTCAAAATTTTTGAAATTTTTTTCAAAATTTTTTGAAATTTTTTTCAAAATTTTTGAAATTTTTTTCAAAATTTTTTGAAACTTTTTTTTCAAAATTTTTGAAATTTTTTCAAAATTTTTGAAATTTTTTTCAAAATTTTTGAAATTTTTTTTCAAAATTTTTGAAATTTTTTTCAAAATTTTTGAAATTTTTTTCAAAATTTTTGAAATTTTTTTTTTCAAAATTTTTGAAATTTTTTTCAAAATTTTGAAATTTTTTTTCAATTTCGAAATTTTTGAATTTTTTTTTTGAAATTTTTTCAAAATTTTCGAAATTTTTTTCAAATTTTTGAAATTTTTTTCAAAATTTTTGAATTTTTTTTTTTCAAAATTTTTGAAATTTTTTTAAAATTTTTGAAATTTTTTTCAAAATTTTTGAAATTTTTTCAAAATTTTGAAATTTTTTTCAAAATTTTTGAATTTTTTTTCAAAATTTTTGAAATTTTTTCAAAATTTTTGAAATTTTTTTCAAAATTTTGAAATTTTTTTCAAAATTTTTTCAAAATTTTTTTGAAATTTTTTTCAAAATTTTTGAAATTTTTTTCAAAATTTTTGAAATTTTTTTCAAAATTTTTGAAATTTTTTTTCAAAATTTTGAAATTTTTTTCAAATTTTTTGAAATTTTTTTTTTCAAAATTTTTGAAATTTTTTTTCAAAATTTTTGAAATTTTTTTTCAAATTTTTTGAAAAATTTTTTTTCAAAATTTTTGAAATTTTTTTCAAATTTTTTTGAAATTTTTTTGAAACTTTTTCAAAATTTTTGAAATTTTTTTTCAAAATTTTTGAATTTTTTTCAAAATTTTTGAAATTTTTTTTCAAAATTTTTGAAATTTTTTTTCAAAAAATTTTAAATTTTTTTCAAAATTTTTGAAATTTTTTTCAAAATTTTTGAAATTTTTTTTTTTTCAAAATTTTTTCAAATTTTTTTGAAATTTTTCAAATTTTTTTTAAAAATTTTTGAAATTTTTTTCAAATTTTTTCAAAATTTTTGTATTTTTTCAAAATTTTTGAAATTTTTTTCAAAATTTTTGAAATTTTTTCAAAATTTTTGAAATTTTTTTTCAAAATTTTTGAAATTTTTTTCAAAATTTTTGAAAATTTTTTTCAAATTTTGAAATTTTTTCAAAATTTTTAAAATTTTTTGAAATTTTTTTCAAAATTTTTGAAATTTTTTTCAAAATTTTTGAAAGTTTTTTTTTAAAATTTTTGAAATTTTTTTCAAAATTTTTGAAATTTTTTCAAATTTTTTGAAATTTTTTTCAAAATTTTTGAAATTTTTTTCAAAATTTTTGAAATTTTTTTCAAAATTTTTGAAAATTTTTTTTCAAAATTTTTTTAAAATTTTTGAAAATTTTTTCAAAATTTTGAAATTTTTTTTCAAAATTTTTGAAATTTTTCAAAATTTTTGAAATAAATTTTTTTTTAAAATTTTGAAATTTTTTTTTTCAAAATTTTTGAAACTTTTTCAAAATTTTTGAAAAATTTTTCAGAAATTTTTTTTTAAAATTTTTGAATTTTTTTCCAAATTTTTGAAATTTTTTTCAAAATTTTTGAAATTTTTTTTTCAAAATTTTTGAAATTTTTTTCAAAATTTTGAAATTTTTTTTTTTAAAATTTTTGAAATTTTTTTTCAAAATTTTTGAAATTTTTTTTTAAAAATTTTGAAATTTTTTTTCAAAATTTTTTTTCAAAGTTTTTTTCAAAATTTTTGAAATTTTTTTTAAAATTTTTGAAATTTTTTTTCGTAATTTTGTGGTAATTTTTTTCAAAATTTTTGTTATTTTTTTCAAAATTTTTTAAATTTTTCAAAATTTTGTAATTTTTCAAAATTGTTGAATATTTTTAAAATTTTTGAAATTATTTTTTTGAAATTTTTCAAAATTTTTGAAATTTTTTTCAAAATTTTTGAAATTTGTTTTTTTCAAAATTTTTGAAATTTTTTTTTTTCAAAATTTTGAAATTTTAAAATTTTTTTGAACATTTTTTCAAAATTACCTTTTTTCAAAATTTTTGAAATTTTTTTTCAACATTTTTGAAATTTTTTTCAAAATTTTTGGAATTTTTTTCAAAATTTTTGAATTTTTTTTCAAAATTTTTGAAATTTTTTTTTCAAATTTTTGAAATTTTTTTTCAAAATTTTGATATTTTTGAATTCCTTAACATTTTTTTTTTTGAAATTTTTTTTTTCAAAATTTTGAAATTTTTTTCAAAATTTTTAAAATTTTTGAAATTTTTTTTTTAAATTTTTGAATTTTTTTTTCAAAATTTTGAAATTTTTTTTCATAATTTTTCTTAATTTAGGAAAAATTTTTAATAGATTTTTTTAAACTTTTTGAATTTTTTTTTTCGAAATTTTTGAAATTTTTTTTTTCAAAATTTTTGATTTTTTTTCAAAATTTTTGAAATTTTGTTCAAAATTTTTGAAATTTTTTCAAATTGTCGAATTTTTTTTTGAAAAATTTGAAATTTTTTTCAAAATTTTTGAAATTTTGAATTTTTTTCAAAATTTTTTGAAATTTTTTTCAAAATTTTTGAAATTTTTTTTCAAAATTTTTGAAATTTTTTTTTTCAAAATTTTTGAAACTTTTTATTCAAAATTTTGAAATTTTTTTTCTAACATTTTTGTATTTTTTTCAGTTTTAAAAATTTTTAAAATTCTTTTGATTTCAAAATTTTTGAAATTTTTTTTCAAAATTTTTGAAATTTTTAAATTTTGAAAATTTTTTAAATTTTTTTTTGAAAATTTTGAAATTTTTTCAAAATTTTAAATTTTTTTCAAAATTTTTGAAATTTTTTTTTCCAAAATTTTGAATTTTTTCAAAATTTTTGAAATTTTTTTTCAAAATTTTTTAAAATTTTGTTTCAATTGTCAAAATTTTTTAATTAATAAATTTTAGTTTTTCAAAATTTTTGAATTTTTTTTCAAAATTTTTTT
>JAEIFM010000073.1:0-144731 GCA_018901885.1 Zaprionus kolodkinae
TTTGAAAAAATTTCAAAATTTTTTTTTCAAATTTTTTGAAATTTTTTTTCAAAATTTTTGAAATTTTTCTTTCAAAATTTTGAAATTTTTTTTTCAAAATTTTTGAAATTTTTTCAAAATTTTCAAATTTTTTTTCAAAATTTTTTTGAAATTTTTTCTGTAAAAAAATTTTGAAATTTTTTTTTTTCAAAATTTTTGAAATTTTTTTTCAAAATTTTTGAAATTTTTTTTTCAAAATTTTTGAAAATTTTTTCAAAATTTTGAAATTTATTTTCAAAAAAAAAAAAAAAAAAAAAAAAAAAAATTTTTTTCAAAATTTTTTAAATTTTTTCAAAATTTTGAAATTTTTCAAAATTTTGAAATTTTTTTTCAAAATTTTTGAAATTTTTTCAAAATTTTGAAATTTTTTTCAAAATTTTCGAAATTTTTTATTCAAAATTTTTGAAATTTTTTGGGATTTTTTTTTTTTCAAAATTTTGAAATTTTTTTCAAAATTTTTGAAATTTTTTCAAAATTTTTGAAATTTTTGAAATTTTTTCAAAATTTTTGAATTTTTTCAAAATTTTTGAAATTTTTTCGTTAAAAAAATTTTTGAAACTTTTTCTTCAAATTTTGAAATTTTTTTCAAACTTTTTGAAATTTTTTTCAAAATTTTCAAAATTTTTTCAAATTTTGAAATTTTTTTTTAAATTTTTTTGAAATTTTTTTTCAAAATTTTTGAAATTTTTTCCTTAAATTTTTTGAAATTTTTTCAAAATTTTTTTGGAAATTTTTTTCAAAAAATTTTCAAAATTTTTTTCAAAATTTTTTTGAAATTTTTTCAAAATTTTTGAAATTTTTTTAAAATTTTTTAAAATTTTTTCTGTAAATTTTTAAAATTTTTTTTTTCAAAATTTTGAAATTTTTTCAAAATTTTGAAATTTTTGAAATTTTTTTTTTAAAATTTTCAAAATTTTTTCAAATTATTTTTCAAAATTTTTTTGAAATTTTTTTCAAAATTTTTGAAATTTTTTTTCAAAATTTGGTATTTTTTTTTTTTTAAAATTTTTGAAATTTTTTTTCAAAAAAAAAATTTTCTAAAAAATTTTTGAAATTTTTTTTCAAAATTTTCAAATTTTTTCAATTTTTTCAAACTTTTTGAAATTTTTTCAAAATTTTTGAAATTTTTTTAAATTTTTTGAAATTTTTTTTTCAAAATTTTGAAATTTTTTTCAAAATTTTTGAAATTTTTTTTTCAAAATTTTAGAAATTTTTTTTTTTCAAAAACTTTAAAATTTTTTTTCAAAATTTTGAAATTTTTTTCAAAATTTTTGAAATTTTTTTCAATATTTTTAAAAATTTTTTCAAAATTTTTGAAATTTTTTCAAACTCTTGAAATTTTTTTCAAAAATTATTTTTGAAATTTTTTTCAAAGGTTTTGAAATTTTTTTTTCAAAATTTTTGAAATTTTTTCAAAATTTTTTGAAATTTTTTTTCAAAATTTTGAAATTTTTTTTCATTTTTTTTGAAATTTTTCAAAATTTTGGGACTTTTTTTCAAAATTTTTGAAATTTTATTCAAAATTTTTAAAATTTTTTTCAATATTTTTGAAATTTTTTTCAAAATTTTTGAAATTTTTTTCTTAAAATTTTTGAAATTTTTTCAGACTTTTAGAAAATTTTTTTCAAGTTGTTTTGAAATTTTTTTCTGAAATTTTTGAAATTTTTTTCAAAATTTTTGAAATTTTTTTTCAAAATTTTTTTGAAATTTTTTTTTTTTTTCAAATTTTTTTTGAAATTTTTTTCAAAATTTTGAATTTTTTTTTCAAAATTGAATTTTTTCAAAATTTTTGATATTTTTTTCAAAATTTTTGAAATTTTTTCAAAATTTTTGAAATTTTTCAAAATATTTGAAATTTTTTTTCAAAATTTTTGAAATTTTTCAAAATTTTTGAAATTTTTTTCAAAATTTTGAATTTTTTCAAAATTTTGAAATTTTTTTTTTTCAAATTTTTTTTTCAAAAATTTTGGAAATTTTTTTTTTTTTTTTCAAATTTTTTTGAAATTTTTCAAAATTTTCAAAAATTTTTTTCAAATTTTGAAATTTTTTTTCAAAATTTTGAAATTTTTTTCAAAATTTTGAAATTTTTTTTCAAAATTTTTGAAATTTTTTTTTTCAAAATTTTTGATATTTTTTTTTTCAAATTTTTTGAAATTTTTTTTTCAAAATTTTTTAAATTTTTCAAAATTTTTGAAATTTTTTTCAAAATTTTTGCTACTTTTTTTCAAAATTTTTGAAATTTTTTTTCAAAATTTTGAATTTTTTTTCAAAATTTTGAAATTTTTTCAAATTTTTTCAAAATTTTTGAAATTTTTTTTTTTCAAATTTTTTTGAAATTTTTTTTTCAAAATTCAAAATTTTTTTTCAAAATTTTTTGAAATTTTTTTCAAAATTTTGAAATTTTTTCAATTTTTTTTGAAATTTTTTTTTCAAAATTTTTTGAAATTTGTTTTCAAATTTTGAAATTTTTTCAAAATTTTCGAAATTTTTTCAAAATTTTGAAATTTGTTTTCAAATTTTTATACTTTTTTTCCAAATTTTTTAAATGCCAAAAATTTTCAAAATTTTTGAAATTTTTTTTCAAAATTTTTGAAATTTTTTTTCAAAATTTTGGAAATTTTTTTTTCAAAAAATTTTGGAAATTTTTTTCAAAATTTTGAAATTTTTTTTTTTTCAAAATTTTTGAAATTTTTTTCAAAATTTTTGAGAATTTTTTCTCAAAATTTTGGAAATTTTTTCAAAAAAAAAAATTTTTTTTCAAAATTTTTTTTTTGAAATTTTTTCAAAATTTTTGAAATTTTTTCAAAATTTTTGAAATTTTTTTTCAAATTTTTTGAAATTTTTTCAATTTTTTTGAAATTTTTTTTAAAATTTTTTCAAAATTTTGAAATTTTTTTCACATATTTTTAAAATTTTTTGAAATTTTTTTTTTTAAAATTTTTGAAAATTTTTTTTTCAAATTTTTTTTGAAATTTTTTTTCGAAATTTTTGAATCTTTTTTTCAAAATTTTTGAAATTTTTTCAAAATTTTTATTAATTTTTTTCAAAATTTTTGATATTTTTTTCAAAATTTTTGAAATTTTTTTTCAAATTTTTTGAAATTTTTTTCAAAATTTTGAAATTTTTTTTCCAAATTTTTGAAATTTTTTTTCAAAATTTTTGAAATTTTTTTTCAAAATTTTTTGATATTTATTTCAAAATTTTTGAAATTTTTTTTCAAATTTTTTTGAATTTTTTTTCAAATTTTTTGAAATTTTTTTTCAAAATTTTTTGAAATTTTTTTCAAAATTTTTGAAATTTTTTTCAAAATTTTTGAATTTTTTTTTTTCAAAATTTTTGAAATTTTTTTCAAATTTTTTGAAATTTTTCAAATTTTTTTTCAAATTTTTTTCAAAATTTTTTGAAATTTTTTTCAAAATTTTTGAAATTTTTTTTCAAAATTTTTGAAATTTTTTGAAAATTTTTTTCAAAATTTTTTTTTTTCAAAATTTTGAAATTTGTTTCAAATTTTTTGAAATTTTTTCAAAATTTTTGAAATTTTTTTTTCAAAATTCTTGAAAATTTTTTTCAAAATTTTGAAATTTTTTCAAAATTTTTGAAATTTTTTTTTTCCAAAATTTTTGAAATTTTTTTTTCAAAATTTTTGAAATTTTTTTCAAAATTTTTGAAATTTTTTCAAAATTTTTGAAAATTTTTTCTTTTTCAAATTTTTTGAAATTTTTTTCAAAATTTTTGAAATTTTTTTTCAAAATTTTTGAAATTTTTTTTTTTCAAAATTTTTGAAATTCCTTTTTTTTCAAAATTTTTTAAATTTTTTTTCAAATTTTTTTGAAATTTTTTTTTCAAAATTTTTTTTTCAAAATTTTTGAAATTTTTTTTCAAAATTTTTAAAATTTTTTTTCAAAATTTTTGAAATTTTTTTTTCAAAATTTTTCAAATTTTTTGATTTTTTTCAAAATTTTTGAAATTTTTTCAAAATTTTGAAATTTTTTTTTCAAAATTTTTGAAATTTTTTTCAAATTTTTTGAAATTTTTTTAAACAATTTTTTTTTCAAAATTTTTGAAATTTTTTTTCAAAATTTTTGAAAATTTTTTTTAAAAATCTTGAAATTTTTTTTCAAAATTTTTGAAATTTTTTTCAAAAATTTTTGAAATTCTCCTTTCTTTTAAATTTTTTCAAAATTTTTTTTTTTCAAAATTTTAAAATTTTTTTCAAAATTTTTGAAAATTTTTTTTTCAAAATTTTTGAAATTTTTTTCAAAATTTTTGAAATTTTTTTCAAAATTTTTGAAATTTTTTTCAAAATTTTTGAATTTTTTTTTTCAAAATTTTTGAAAATTTTTTTTTTTAAATTTTTTGAAATTTTTTTCAAAATTTTGAAATTTTTTCAAAATTTTTGACTTTTTTTCAAAATTTTGAAATTTTTTTCAAAATTTTTGAAATTTTTTCAAATTTTGAACCTTTTTTCAAAATTTTTTTAAATTTTTTTCAAAACTTTTGAAATTTTTTTCAAAATTTTTAAATTTTTTTAAATTTTTGAAATTTTTTCAAAATTTTTGAAATTTTTTTCAAAATTTTTTGAAATTTTTTTCAAATTTTTTTGAAACTTTTTTTCAAAATTTTTGAAATTTTTTTTCAAAATTTTCAAAATTTTTTTTTCAAATTTTTTGAAAATTTTTTTTTTCAAATTTTTTGAAATTTTTTTTCAAAATTTTTGAAATTTTTTTCAAAATTTTTGAAATTTTTTTCAAATTTTTTGAAATTTTTTTCAAAATTTTTGAACCTTTTTCAAAAATTTTTGAAAATTTTTTCAAAATTTTGAAATTTTTTTTCAAAATTTTTGAAATTTTTTTTCAAAATTTTTTGAAATTTTTTTCATAATTTTTGAAACTTTTTTCAAAATTTTTGAAATTTTTTTTCAAAATTTTGAATTTTTTTCAAAATTTTTAAAAAAAATTTTTTTTTCAAAATTTTTGAAATTTTTTTTTCAAAATTTTTGAAATTTTTTTTTCAAAATTTTTGAAATTTTTTCAAAATTTTTTTGAAAATTTTTTTTTCAAAATTTTTGAAATTTTTTTTAAATTTTTTGAAATTTTTTTCAAAATTTTTGATTTTTTTTCAAAATTTTGAAATTTTTTTCAAAATTTTTTGAATTTTTTTTAAAATTTTTGAAATTTTTTTTCAAAATTTTTTGAAATTTTTTTCAAAATTTTTGAAATTTTTTTCAAAATTTTTGAAATTTTTTTCAAAATTTTTGAAATTTTTTTTCAAAATTTTTGAAATTTTTTTTAAAATTTTTGAAATTTTTTTCAAAATTTTTTAAATTTTTTCAAATTTTTTGAAATTTTTTCAAAATTTTTGAAATTTTTTTTCAAAATTTTTGAAATTTTTTTTCAAAATTTTTGAAATTTTTTTTCAAAATTTTGAAATTTTTTTTCAAAATTTTTGAAATTTTTTTCAAAATTTTTGAAATTTTTTTTCAAAATTTTTGAAATTTTTTCAAAATTTTTGAAATTTTTTTTCAAAATTTTTGAAATTTTTTTTCAAAATTTTGAAATTTTTTTTCAAAATTTTTGAAATTTTTTTCAAAATTTTTGAAATTTTTTTTTCAAAATTTTGAAATTTTTTTTCAAAATTTTTGAAATTTTTTTCAAAATTTTTGAAATTTTTTCAAAATTCTTTTTTGAAATTTTTTTCAAAATTTTGAAATTTTTTCAAAATTTTTGAAATTTTTTTCAATTTTTGAAATCCTTTTCAAAATTTTGAAATTTTTTTCAAAATTTTTGAAATTTTTTTCAAAATTTTTGAAATTTTTTTTCAAAATTTTTGAAATTTTTTCAAAATTTTTGAAATTTTTTTCAAAATTTTTGAAATTTTTTCAAAATTTTTGAAATTTTTTTCAAAATTTTTGAAATTTTTTTTCAAATTTTTTTGAAATTTTTTTGAAATTTTTTCAAAATTTTTGAAATTTTTTTCAAAATTTTTGAAATTTTTTTCAAAATTTTTAAATTTTTTTCAAAATTTTTGAAATTTTTTTTCAAAATTTTTGAAATTTTTTTTCAAAATTTTTGAAATTTTTTTTCAAAATTTTTGAAATTTTTTTTTTCAAAATTTTTTGAAATTTTTTTCAAAATTTTTGGAAATTTTTTTTTCAAAATTTTTGAAATTTTTTTTCAAAATTTTTGAAATTTTTTTTCAAAATTTTTGAAATTTTTTTTCAAAATTTTTGAAATTTTTTTTTCAAAATTTTTTTTTTGAAATTTTTTTCAAAATTTTTTCAAATTTTTTGATTTTTTTTCAAAATTTTTGAATTTTTTTCAAAATTTTTGAAAATTCTTTTTTCAAAATTTTTGAATATTTTTTTCAAAATTTTTGAAATTTTTTTTTGAAATTTTTTTGAAATTTTTTTTCAAAATTTTTGAAATTTTTTTCAAAATTTTTGAAATTTTTTTTCAAAATTTTTGAAATTTTTTCAAATTTTTTGAAATTTTTTTTCAAAATTTTTGAAATTTTTTCAAAATTTTTGAAATTTTTTTTTCAAAATTTTTGAAATTTTTTTTTCCAAAATTTTGAAATTTTTTTCAAATTTTTTTGAAATTTTTCAAAATTTTTAAAATTTTTTTCAAAAATTTTTTGAAATTTTTTTTTAAAATTTTTGAAATTTTTTTCAAAATTTTTGAAATTTTTTTCATTTAAAATTTTTTTTCAAATTTTTTTAAAATTTTTTTCAAAATTTTTTTAAATTTTTTTTTCGAAATTTTTTCAAAATTTTTGAAATTTTTTTCAAAATTTTTGAAACTTTTTTTCAAAATTTTTGAAATTTTTTCAAAATTTTTTTTTTCAAAATTTTTGAAATTTTTTCAAAATTTTTGAAATCTTTTTTTCAAATTTTTTTGAAATTTTTTTTCAATATTTTTGAAATTTTTTTTCAAAATTTTTTCAAAATTTTTTTCAAAATTTTGATTTTTTTCAAAATTTTTGAAATTTTTTTCAAAATTTTTGAAATTTTTTCAAAATTTTTGAAATTTTTTCAAAATTTTGAATTTTTTTTCAAAATTTTTGAAATTTTTTTCAAAATTTTTGAAATTTATTTCAAAATTTTTGAAATTTTTTTCAAAATTTTTGAAATTTTTTTGAAAATTTTTGAAATTTTTTTTTTCAAAATTTTTTTTTGAAATTTTTTTTTAAAATTTTTGAAATTTTTTTTCAAAATTTTTGAATTTTTTTTTTCAAAATTTTTGAAATTTTTTCAAAATTTTTGAAATTTTTTTCAAAATTTTTGAAATTTTTTTTCAAAATTTTTGAAATTTTTTTTTTTTCAAAATTTTGAAATTTTTTTCCAAATTTTTGAATTTTTTTTTTTCCAAAATTTTTGAAATTTTTTTCAAATTTTTAAATTTTTTTTCATAAATTTTGAAATTTTTTTTCAAATTTTTTTGAAATTTTTTTAAAAATTCAAAATTTTTTTTCAAAATTTTTTTTCAAAATTTTTTTTCAAAATTTTTTGAAATATTTTTGAAATTTTTTTTCAAAGTCTTTTGAAATTTTTTTTCAAAATTTTTGAAATTTTTTTTCAAAATTTTTGAAATTTTTTTTCAAAATTTTTATTTTTTTTTCAAAATTTTTGAATTTTTTTTTCAAAATTTTTGAAAATTTTTTTCAAAATTTTTGAAATTTTTTTCAAAATTTTGAAATTTTTTTTCATTTTTTTTGAAATTTTTTTTCAAAATTTTGAAAATTTTTTTCAAAATTTTTGAAATTTTTTTTTTCAAAATTTTTGTTTTTTTTTTCAAAATTTTTGAAATTTTTTTCAAAATTTTTTCAAATTTTTTGAAATTTTTTTCAAAATTTGAAATTTTTTTTCAAAATTTTTGAAATTTTTTTTCAAAATTTTTGAAAATTTTTTTTCAAAATTTCCGAAATTTTTTCAATTAATTTTTGAAATTTTTTTTCAATATTTTTTTGAAATTTTTTCAAATTTTTTTTTGAAATTTTTTTTCAAAATTTTGAAATTTTTTTTCAAATTTTTTGAAATTTTTTTTCAAAACTATTTTAAAATTTTTTTTCAAAATTTTTGGAATTTTTTTCAAATTTTGAAATTTTTTCAAAATGTTTGAAATTTTTTTTCAAAATTTTGAAATTTTTTTTTCAGAATTTTTCTCAAATTTTGAAATTTTTTTCAACATTTTGAAATTTTTTTGAATTTTTTTTCAAAATTTTTGAATTTTTTCAAAAATGTTTAAAACTTTTTTTCAAAATTTTTGAATTTTTTTCAAAATTTTTGAAATTTTTTCAAAATTTTGAAATTTTTTTCAAAACTTTTTGAAATTTTTTTCAAAATTTTCGAAATTTTTTTTTAAAAATTAAGATTTTTTTTTTTCAAAATTTTTCAAAATTTTTTTCAAAAATTTTGAAATTTTTTTGAAATTTTTTTTCAAAATTTTTGAAATTTGTTTTCAAAATTTTTGAAATTTTTTTCCAAAATTTTTGAAATTTTTTTTTCAAAATTTCAAAAACTTTTTCAAAATTTTTGGAATTTGTTTCTTCAAAATTTTTGAAATTTTTTTTCAAAATGTTTGAATTTTATTCCAAAATTTTTGAAAATTTTTCAAAATTTTGGAATTTTTTTTTTCAACATTTTGAAATTTTTTCAAATTTTAAAATTTTTTTAAAATTTTAAAATTTTTTTTTCAAAATTTTTGAAATTTCTTTCAAAATTTTTGAAATTTTTTCAAAATTTTCTTGAAATTTTTTTCAAAATTTTTGAAATTTTTTTTCAAAATTTTTGAATTTTTTTCAAAATTTCCAAAATTTTTTCAAAATTTTGAATTTGTTTTCAGAAAATTTTTGAATTTTTTTCGTAATTTTTTGAAATTTAAAAAAAAATTTGAAATTTTTTTCAAAATTTCTTGAAATTTTTTCAAAATTCATAACATTTTTTTCAAAAATTTGGAGTTTGTTTTCAAAATTTTGAAATTTTTTTTCAAAAATGTTTGAACTTTTTTCAAAATTTTGAAATTTTTAATTTTCAAAATTTTTCCTCAAAATTTTTGAAATTTTTTCAACATTTTGAAATTTTTGAATTTTTTTTTTTTTCAAAATTTTGAAATTTTTTTTTTTTTTAAAAATTTAGCATTTTTTTTTCAAAAAAATTTTTGAAAATTTTTTTCAATATTTTTGAAATTTTTTTTTCAAAATTTTAAAAAATTTTTTTCCTAAAAATTTTAAAATTTTTTTCAAAATTTTTCAAAATTTTTTTTCAAAATTTTGAAATTTTTTCAAAATTTTTTGAAATCCTTTTCCTAAAATCTCCTTGAAACTTTTTTCCTAAAAATTTTGCACCTTTTTTCAAAATCCTTTTCAACTCTTTTCCTCAAAATCTCCTTAAAATTCATTTTTTGCAACCTTTCTCAAACTCCTTTCAAAATCCTTGAAATCTTTTTGAACCTATCTTAAAAATCTTTAGTAATTTTTCAAAATGTTTGAACTTCCTTTTCTGAAATTTTTGAAACTTTTTTTTCAAAAAATTCTTAAAATTTTTTTCAAAATTTTGTATTTGTTGTCAAAATTTTGAAAAATTTTTTCAAAATGTTTGATTTTTTTTCAAAAGTTTGAAATTTTTTTTCAAAATGTTTCTCAAAAATTTTGAAATTTTAAAAATTTTTTTGAAAAAAATTTTGAAATTTTTTTTTAAAAAAAATTTAATATTTTTTTCAAAAAAAAAAAAATTTTTTTTCAAAATTTTTTAAATTTTTTTTTAAAAATTTTTGAAATTTTTTCAAAATTTTGACTTCTTTTCTAAAATTTTTGAAATTTTTCTTAAAAATTTTTGAAATTTTTTCAAAATTTTGAAATTTTTTGAAATCTTTTTTCAAAATTTTGAAATTTTTTTAAAAAATGTAGATTTTTTTTCAAAAATTTTTGAAAATTTTTTTTCAAAATTTGAATTTTTTTTCCAAAATTTTTTAACTTTTTTAAATCTTTGAAATTTTTTTTTTTAAAATTTTTGAAATCTTTTTTCAAAATTTTGAATTTCTTTCAAAATTTTTGAATTTTTTTCAATGATTTTTGAAATTTTGTTCAAAATTTTTAAATTTTTTTGAAAATTTTTTTGAAATTTTTCAAAATTTTTGAATTTTTTTCGTAAATTTTTGAAATTTTTTTCAAAAATTTTTGAAATTTTTCAAAATTTTTGAAATTTTTTTTCAAAATTTTTGAAATTTTTTCAAAAATTTTGAATTTTTTTTTTCAAAATTTTCAAAATTTTTTTCAAAATTTTTTTGAATTTGTTTTCAAAATTTTTTGAAATTTTTTCAAAATTTTTGAAATTTTTTTCAAAATTTTTGAAATTTTTTCAACATTTTTGAAATTTTTTTCAAAATTTTTAAATTTTTTTGAAAATTTTGAAATTTTCAAAATATTTGAAAATTTTTTTTCAAAATTGTATTCAAAAATTTTGAAAAATTTTTTCAAAATTTGAATTTTTTTTTCAAAATTTTCAACATTTTGGTTTGTTTTCAAAATTTATAAAATTCTTTTCCAAATTTGAAATTTTTTTTCAAAATTTGTAATTTTTTTCAAAATTTTGAAATTTTTTTCCAAATTGAATTTTTTTTCAAATTTTTTGAATTTTTTTTCAAAATTTTTTAATTTTTTTTTTCAAAATTTTAAATTTTTTTCAAAATTTTTGAAATTTTTAAAAAAAATTATGATTTTTCGAACTTTCAAAATTTTTTTTACAAAAAAAATTTTTGAAATTTTTTGAAATTTTTTCAAAATTTTTGAAATTGTTTTCAAAATTTTTGAAAAAAATTTTTTCCAAAATTTTTGAATTTTTTTCAAAATTCTTAAACTTTTTCAAAAAAATTTTTTGAATTTGTTTTCAAAATTTTTAAAATTTTTTCAAAATGTTTGAATTTATTCAAAATTTTTGAAATTTTTTCAAAATTTTTTTGAAATTTTTTTCAACATTTTTGAAAAATTTTTTTCTCAAAATTTTTAAAAATTTTTTTTTAAAATTTTAAAATTTTTTTTTTTCAAAATTTTTGAAATTTTTTTTTCAAAATTTTTGAAATTTTTTCTTCAAAAAAATCTCCTTGAAAAATTTTTTCATAAATTGAAAATTTTTTTCAAAATTTTTGCAATTTTTTTTTTCTAAAATTTCCAAAAATTTTTTTCAAAACTTTGTAAAAAATTTAAAATTTTTCAAAATTTTGAAATTTTTTTCAAATCCTTGAGTTCTTTTTTCAAAACCTTGAAAATCTTTCTTCAAAATTCCTTTGAAATCTTTTCTCAAAACCATAAAAAAAAAAAAATCCTTTTCTCAAAATTTTTGAGCCTATCTTCAAAATCTCCTTGAAATCCTTTTCCTCAAAACGTTTGAATTCCTTTTCCTAAAATCCTTTGAAACCTTTTAACAAAATCCTTTGAAATCTTTTCTTCAACATTTTTGAAACTTTAGAATCTTTTCTCAGTAACTCTTTTGAAAAAAAACTTTTAAAAATCTCCAGATTCTTTTCTTCAAAAATCTTTGAAATCTTTTCACATTCCTTTGAAACCTTTTCAAAATTCTGTGGGTTCCTTCAAAATCTAGTAACCTTTTCAAAATTTCAACCTTTTCCTTGCACCTGAAATCCTTTTCAAAATTTTGAAATCTTTTCAAAAATTTTTTTGAAATTTTTTCAAAATTTTTAAAAAATTTTTTTAAAAATTTTTAATTTTTTTTTCAAAATTTTTAAAATTTTTTTAAAAATTTTGAAATTTTTTCAGAATTTTTTTTCAAAATTTTTGAATTTTTTCAAAATTTTTTAAATTTGTTTTAAAATTTTTAAAATTTTGAAATTTTTTTCAAAATTTTTGAATCTTTTTCAAATTTTTGAAATTTTTTTTTTCAAAATTCTTTAAAATTTTTTTCAAAATTTTTTCCAAATTTGTTGGTCAATTTTTGAAAAATTTTCTCAAAATTTTTGAAATTTTTTTTTCAAATTTTTGAATTTTTTTTTGTAAAAAAGTTTTTCAAATTTTGTTTTTTAAAATTTTTTTGAAAATTTTTTTTCCAAATTTTTTTTTAAATTTTTTTTTCAAATTTTTTTTCAAAATTTTTACTTTTTTTTTATATTTTTGAAATTTTTCAAAATTTTTGAAATTTTTTTCAAAATTTTTGAACTTTTTTTCAAAATTTTTGAAATTTTTAAATTTTCAAAATCTTTCCAAAATTTTTTTTTTCAAAATTTTCGAAACACCTAAAAAATTTACCTTTTCATAATTTTGAAATTTTTTTCAAAATTTTTGAAATTTTTCAAAATTTTTTAAATTTTTTTCTAAAATCTTTGAAATTTTTTTAAAAATTTTTGAAATTTTTTCAAAATTTTGAAATTTTCTCTTTTCAAACTTTTTTCAAAATTTTTTTTTCAAAATTTTTTTTCAAATTTTAATTTTTTAAAATTTTTTGAAAATTTTTTGAAATTTGCCCTCAAAATTTTTGAAATTTTTTTCAAAATTTTGAAATTTTTTTCAAAATTTTTGAAACTTTTTTCAAAATTTTTGAAATTTTTTTCAAAAATTTTGAAATTTTTTTTTCAAAATTTTTGAAATTTTTTTTCAAAAATCTCTTGAAATTCTTTTGGAAATATTTTCCAAAATTTTTGAAATTTTTTTCAAATTTTTGAAATTTTTTCAAAATTTTTGAATTTTTTCAAAATTTTGAAATTTTTTCAAAATTTTTAATTTTTTTTTTAAATTTTTTTTTCAAAATTTTTGAAATTTTTTCAAAATTTTTGAAATTTTTTTTCAAAATTTTTGAAAATTTTTGTCTCAAAATTTTTTTCAAAATTTTTGAAATTTTTTTCAAAATTTTTGAAATTTTTTTCAAAATTTTGAAACTTTTTTCAAAATTTTTGAAATTTTTTTCAAAATTTTTGAAATTTTTTTTTCAAAATTTTTGAATTTTTTTTCCAAAATTTTTTGAAAATTTTTTTTTTTTAAAAATAATTTTTTTTTTCCTTAAAAAAAATTTTTTTCAAAATTTTTGAAATTTTTTTCAAAATTTTTGAAATTTTTTTTCAAAATTTTTGAATTTGTTTTCAAAATTTTTGAAATTTTTTTTCAAAATTTTTGAAATTTTTTTCAAAATTTTTGAAATTTTTTCAAAATTTTTGAAATTGTTTTATTTTATTTTTTTTCAAAATTTTTAAATTTTTTTCAAAATTTTTGAAATTTTTTTTAAAATTTTTGAGATTTTTTTTTTTCAAAATTTTTTCGAAATTTTTTTTAAAATTTTTTTAAAATTTTTGAAATAATTTTTTTCAAAATCTTTTTTGAAACTTTTTTAAAATTTGATTCAAAAATCCTTTTGAAATTTTTTTCAAAACTTTTGAAACCTTTTTCAAAATTTTGAATTTTTTTTCAAAATTTTTGAAATTTTTTTCAAAAAAATTTTGAAATCTTTTCAAAATTTTTGAAATTTTTTCAAAATTTTTAATTTTTTTTAAAATTTTGAAATTTTTTCAAAATTTTTGAAACTTTTTTTTCAAAATTTTTGAAATTTTTTTTCAAAATTTTTGAAATTTTTTTAAAATTTTTGAAATGTTTTCAAATTTTTTAAATTTTTTTTCAAAAAATTTTGAAGATTTTTTTTTTTTCAAAATTTTTGAAATTTTTTTCAAAATTTTTTGAATTTTTTGTCAAAATTTTGAAATTTTTTTCAAAATTTTGAAATTTTTTTCAAAATTTTTTTAAAACTTTTTTTCAAAATTTTTGAAAATTTTTTTTCAAAATTTTTGAAATTTTTTTTCAAAATTTTTGAAACTTTTTTTCAAAATTTTTGATTTTTTTCAAAATTTTTGAAATTTTTTTTTCATAAAATTTTTCTTTTTTGAAATTTTTTTTCAAAATTTTAATTTTTTGAAATTTTTTTCAAATTTTGAATTTTTTTCAAAATTTTTGAAATTTTTTTCAAAATTTTTGAATTTTTTTTTTTTCAAAATTTTTTGAAATTTTTTTCAAAATTTTTGAAATTTTTTCAAAATTTTTGAAATTTTTTTTTAAATTTGAATTTTTTCAAAATTTTTGAAATTTTTTTCAAAATTTTTTTTCAAAATTTTTTGAAATTTTTTCAAAATTTTTGAAATTTTTTTTCAAAATTTTTGAAATTTTTTTTTAAATTTTTTTCAAAAACTTTTTGAAGTTTTTTTTCAAAATTTTTTAAATTTTTTCAAAATTTTTGAAATCCTTTTTTCAAAATTTTTGAAAACCTTTTTTTTTCAAAATTTTTGAAATTTTTTTTTCAAAATTTTTGAAATTTTTTTCAAAAACTTTAAGTTTTTTTTCAAAATTTTTTCAAAATTTTTTTCAAAATTTTTGAAAATTTGAAATTTTTTTCAAAATTTTTTAAAAATATTTTTTTTTCAAAATTTTTGAAATTTTTTTCAAAATTTTTGAAAATTTTTAAATTTTTCAAAAATTTTGAAATTTTTTTCAAAATTTTTAAAATTTTTTTCAAAATTTTGAAATTTTTTCAAAATTTTTTTCAAAATTTTTCAAAATTTTTTCAAAATTTTTAAATTTTTTTTTCAAAATTTTTGAAACTTTTTCAAAATTTTGAAATTTTTTCAAAATTTTTGAATTTTTTTCAAAATTTTTGAAATTTTTTTCAAAATTTTTTGAATTTTTTTCAAAATTTTTGAAATTTTTTTCAAAATTTTGAAATTTTTTTTCAAAATTTTTTTCAAAATTTTTATTTTTTCAAAATTTTTGAAATTTTTTTCAAAATTTTGGAATTTTTTTTTGATTTTTCAAAATTTTTGAAATTTTTGTTTTTTCAAAATTTTCGAAAAATTTTTTTTCAAAATTTTTGAAATTTTTTTCAAAATTTTTGAAATTTTTTTCAATTTTGAAAATTTTTTCAAAATTTTTGAAATTTTTTTCAAAATTTTTGATTTTTTTTTCAAAATTTTTGAAATTTTTTTCAAAATTTTTTGAAATTTTTTTTCAAAATTTTTTTGAATTAAAATTTCTTTTTTTCAAAATTTTTGAAATTTTTTTCAAAATTTTTAAAATTTTTTGAAATTTTTTTTCAAAATTTTGAAATTTTTTTCAAATTTTTGAATTTTTTTTTCAAAATTTTTGAAATTTTTTTCAAAATTTTTGAAATTTTTTTCAAAATTTTTGAAATTTTTTTTCAAAATTTTTGAAATTTTTTTTCAAAATTTTTGAAATTTTTTTTCAAAATTTTTGAATTTTTTTTTCAAAATTTTTGAAATTTTTTTTCAAAATTTTTGAAATTTTTGTTTTTTTTCAAAATTTTTGAAATTTTTTTCAAAATTTTTGAAATTTTTTTCAAAATTTTTGAAATTTTTTTTCAAAATTTTAAATTTTTTTCAAAATTTTTGAAATTTTTTTTCAAAATTTTTGAAATTTTTTTTTAAATTTTTTTTCAAAATTTTTGAAATTTTTTTCAAAATTTTTGAATTTTTTTTTTTCAAAATTTTTGAAATTTTTTTTTTTTCAAAATTTTTGAAATTTTTTTCAAAATTTTTGAAATTTTTTTCAAAATTTTTGAAATTTTTTTCAAAATTTTTGAAATTTTTTTCAAAATTTTTGAAATTTTTTTTTTTTCAAAATTTTTTTCAAAATTTTTAATTTTTTTTCAAAATTTTTGAAATTTTTTTTCAAAATTTTTAATTTTTTCAAAATTTTGAAATTTTTTTCAAAATTTTTGAAATTTTTTAAAATTTTTGAAATTTTTTTGAAATTTTTTTCAAAAATTTTTGAAATTTTTTTTCAAAATTTTTGAATTTTTTTCAAAATTTTTGAAATTTTTTTTAAATTTTTGAAATTTTTTTCAAAATTTTTGAACTTTTTTTCAAAATTTTTAGAAATTTTTTCAAAATTTTTTATTTTTTCAAAATTTTTGAAATTTTTTTCAAAATTTTTGAAATTTTTTTTTTAAAAAATTTTTTTTTCAAAATTTTTCAAAATTTTTTTCAAAATTTTGAATTTTTTTTTCAAAATTTTTGAAATTTTTTTTCAAAATTTTTGAAATTTTTTCAAAATTTTTGAATTTTTTTCAAAATTTTTAAATTTTTTTCAAAATTTTTAGAATTTTTTTTCAAAATTTTTGAAATTTTTCAAATTTTTAATTTTTTTCAAAATTTTTGAATTTTTTTCAAAATTTTTAAATTTTTTTCAAAATTTTTGAAATTTTTCAAAGGTTTTTTTTTTCAAAATTTTTGAAATTTTTTTTCAAATTTTTTTTGAAATTTTTTTCAAAAATTTTGAATTTTTTTTCAAAATTTTTGAAATTTTTTTCAAAATTTTTGAAATTTTTTCAAAATTTTTAAATTTTTTGAAAATTTTTTAATTTTTTTCAAAATTTTTGAAATTTTTTTTCAAAATTTTTAAAATTTTTTTCAAAATTTTTTTTTCGAAATTTTTTTTTTTCAAAATTTTTGAAATTTTTTTTCAAAATTTTTGAAATTTTTTTAAAATTTTTTGAAATTTTTTTCAAAATTTTTGAAATTTTTTTTCAAAATTTTTGAAATTTTTTTTCAAAATTTTTGAAATTTTTTTCAAATTTTTGAAATTTTTTCAAAATTTTTGAAAATTTTTTTCAAAATTTTTGAAATTTTTTTTTCAAAATTTTTGAAATTTTTTTTAAATTTTTGAAATTTTTTCAAAATTTTGAAATTTTTTTCAAAATTTTTGAAATTTTTTTCAAAATTTTTGAAATTTTTTTCAAAATTTTTGAAATTTTTTTTAAATTTTTTTCAAAATTTTTTTGAATTTTTTTTCAAAATTTTAAAAATTTTTTTTTTCAAAATTTTTGAAATTTTTTTCAAAAATTTTTTGAATTTTTTTTTTCAAAATTTTTGAAAATTTTTTTCAAAATTTTTGAAATTTTTTTTTTTTTGAAATTTTTTCAAATTTTTTTTTTTCAAAATTTTTTGAATTTTTTTTTCAAAATTTTTTTAAATTTTTTCAAAATTTTTGAAATTTTTTTTCAAAATTTTTTTTCAAATTTTTTTAAATTTTTTCAAAATTTTTGAAATTTTTTTTCAAAATTTTTGAAATTTTTTTCAAAATTTTTGAAATTTTTTTTTCAAAATTTTTGAAATTTTTTTTCAAAATTTTTTTCAAAATTTTTTCAAAATTTTGAAATTTTTTCAAAATTTTTGAAATTTTTTTTCAAAATTTTTGAAATTTTTTTTCAAAATTTTTGAAATTTTTTTCAAAATTTTTGAAATTTTTTCAAAATTTTTGAATTTTTTTTTCAAAATTTTTGAAATTTTTTTCAAAATTTTTGAAATTTTTTTCAAAATTTTTGAAATTTTTTTTTCAAAATTTTTGAAATTTTTAAATTTTTTCAAAATTTTTGAAATTTTTTTTCAAATTTTTTTTTCAAATTTTTGAAATTTTTTTTCAAAATTTTTGAAATTTTTTTTTTCAAAATTTTTGAAATTTTTTTCAAAATTTTTGAAATTTTTTTTCAAAATTTTTGAAATTTTTTTTCAAAATTTTTGAAATTTTTTTCAAAATTTTTGAAATTTTTTCTTTTAAAATTTTTTTTCAAAATTTTTGAAATTTTTTTCAAAATTTTTGAAATTTTTTTTTCAAAATTTTTGAAATTTTTTTTCAAAATTTTTTGAAATTTTTTTCAAAATTTTTGAAATTTTTTTGAAATTTTTTTCAAAATTTTTGAAATTTTTTTCAAAATTTTGAAATTTTTTTCAAAATTTTTGAAATTTTTTTCAAAATTTTTGAAACTTTTTTTCAAAATTTTTGAAATTTTTTTCAAAATTTTTGAAATTTTTTTCAAATTTTAAAAATTTTTTTCAAAATTTTTGAAACTTTTAAAAATTTTTGAAATTTTTTTTCAAAATTTTTGAAATTTTTTTCAAAATTTTTGAAAATTTTTTTTTTCAAAATTTTTGGTTAATTTTTTTGAAATTTTTTTCAAAATTTTTGAAATTTTTTTCAAAATTTTTGAAATTTTTTTCAAAATTTTTGAAATTTTTTTTCAAAATTTTTTGAATTTTTTTTTTCAAAATTTTTGAAATTTTTTTCAAAATTTTTGAAATTTTTTCAAAATTTTTGAAATTTTTTTTTCAAAATTTTTGAAATTTTTTTCAAAATTTTTGAAATTTTTTTCAAAATTTTTGAAAATTTTTTTTCAAAATTTTTGAAATTTTTTTTCAAAAAATTTTTGAAATTTTTTTTTTTTCAAAATTTTTAAAATTTTTTCAAAATTTTTGAAATTTTTTTCAAATTTTTGAAATTTTTTTTCAAAATTTTGAAAATTTTTCAAAATTTTTTTCAAAATTTTTGAAATTTTTTTTCAAAATTTTGAAATTTTTTTTCAAATTTTTGAAATTTTTTTTTAAGATATTTTTCAAATTTTTTTCAAATTTTTTCAAAATTTTTTTTTCAAAATTTTTGAAATTTTTTTTCAAAATTTTTGAAATTTTTTTCAAAATTTTTTGAAATTTTTTTTCAAAATTTTTGAAATTTTTTTTCAAAATTTTTGAAACTTTTTTCAAAATTTTTGAAATTTTTTTCAAAATTTTGAAATTTTTTTCAAAATTTTTGAATTTTTTTCAAAATTTTTGAAATTTTTTCAAAATTTTTGAAATTTTTTTCAAAATTTTTGAAATTTTTTTCAAAATTTTTGAAATTTTTTCAAAATTTTTGAAATTTTTTTTCAAAATTTTTGAAATTTTTTTTTCAAAATTTTTGAATTTTTTTTTCAAAATTTTTGAAATTTTTTTCAAAATCTTTTTTTGGATTTTTTTCAAAATTTTTGAAATTTTTTTTCAAAATTTTTGAAATTTTTTTTCAAAATTTTTGAAATTTTTTTTCAAAATTTTTGAAATTTTTTTTCAAAATTTTTGAAAATTTTGTTTTTTCAAAATTTTTGAAATTTTTTTTCAAAATTTTTGAAATTTTTTTCAAAATTTTTTTGAAATTTTTTTCAAAATTTTTTATTTTTTTTCAAAATTTTTGAAATTTTTTCAAAATTTTTGAAATTTTTTTTCAAAATTTTTGAATTTTTTTTCAAATTTTTGAAATTTTTTCAAAATTTTTGAAATTTTTTTTTCAAAATTTTTGAAAATTTTTTCAAAATTTTTGAAAATTTTTTTTCAAAATTTTTGAAATTTTTTTTCAAAATTTTTGAAATTTTTTTCAAAATTTTTTCAAATTTTTTGAAATTTTTTTTCAAAATTTTTGAAATTTTTTTTCAAAATTTTTGAAATTTTTTCAAATTTTTTTTTCAAAATTTTTGAAAAATTTTTTTTCAAAATTTTTGAAATTTTTTTTCAAAATTTTTGAAAATTTTTTTTCAAATTTTTTTTTGAAATTTTTTTCAAAATTTTTGAAATTTTTTTCAAAATTTTTTAATTTTTTTCAAAATTTTGAAATTTTTTTTCAAAATTTTTGAAATTTTTTTCAAAATTTTTGAAATTTTTTTTCAAAATTTTTGAAATTTTTTTTTGTTTTTCAAAATTTTTGAAATTTTTTTTAAAAATTTTTGAAATTTTTTTCAAATTTTTTGAAATTTTTTTTTCAAAATTTTGAAATTTTTTTTTCAAAATTTTGAAATTTTTTTCAAAATTTTTGAAATTTTTTTTTCAAAATTTTTGAAATTTTTTCAAAATTTTTGAAATTTTTTTCAAAATTTTTGAAATTTTTTTTTCAAAATTTTTGAAATTTTTTTTTTAAAATTTTTAAATTTTTTTTTCAAAATTTTTGAAATTTTTTTCAAAATTTTTAAATTTTTTCAAAATTTTTTTGAAATTTTTCAAAATTTTTTTCAAAATTTTTGTTTTTTCAAAATTTTTGAAATTTTTTTCAAAATTTTTGAAATTTTTTTTCAAAATTTTTGAAACTTTTTTTCAAAATTTTTGAAATTTTTTTCAAAATTTTTGAAATTTTTTTTCAAAATTTTTGAAATTTTTTTCAAAATTTTTGAATTTTTTTCAAAATTTTTTGAAATTTTTTTCAAATTTTGGAATTTTTTCAAAATTTTTGAAATTTTTTTTTTCAAAATTTTTGAAAATTTTTTTCAAAATTTTTGAAATTTTTTCAAAATTTTTGAATTTTTTTTTTTTCAAAATTTTTGAAATTTTTTTCAATTTTTTTTTTCGAAATTTTCGTTTTTTTTCAAAATTTTTGAAAATTTTTTTTTCAAAATTTTTTGAAAAATTTTTCAAAATTTTTGAAATTTTTTTTCAAAATTTTGAAATTTTTTTTTCAAAATTTTTTGAAATATTTTTTTTCAAAATTTTTGAAATTTTTTCAAAATTTTTGAAAATTTTTTTCAAAATTTTTGAAATTTTTTTCAAAATTTTGAAATTTTTTCAAAATTTTTGAAATTTTTTTTCAAAATTTTTGAAATTTTTTTTTTTGAAATTTTTAATTTTTGAATTTTTTTTGAATTTTGTTTTTCAAAATTTTTGAAATTTTTTTTTTCAAAATTTTTGAAATTTTTTTTTCAAAATTTTTTAAATAATTTTTTCAAAATTTTTTGAAATTTTTTTCAAAATTTTGAAATTTTTTTTTTCAAAATTTTTGAAATTTTTTTCAAAATTTTTGAAAATTTTTTTTTTCAAAATTTTTGATTTTTCAAAATTTTTTTTTTCAAAATTTTTGAAATTTTTTTTCAAAATTTTCGAAATTTTTTTCAAAATTTTTGAAATTTTTTTTCAAAATTTTTGAAATTTTTTTTCAAAATTTTTGAAATTTTTTCAAAATTTTTGAAATTTTTTTCAATTTATATTTTCAAAATTTTGAAATTTTTTTCAAAATTTTTGAAATTTTTTTTCAAAATTTTTGAAATTTTTTTCAAAATTTTTGAAATTTTTTTTTCTAAATTTTTTTGAAATTTTTTTTCAAATTTTGAAATTTTTTTCAAAATTTTTGAAATTTTTTTTTTATTTTTTGAAATTTTTTTCAAAATTTTGAAAATTTTTTTTCAAAATTTTTTTTTTTTTCAAAATTTTTGAAATTTTTTTTTCAAAATTTTTGAAATTTTTTTTCAAATTTTTTTTTTTCAAAATTTTTGAAATTTTTTTTCAAAATTTTTGAAAATTTTTTTTCAAAATTTTTTGAAATTTTTTTTCAAAATTTTTGAAATTTTTTTTCAAAATTTTGAAATTTTTTTTTTTCAATTTTTTTGAAAATTTTTTCAAAATTTTTGAAATTTTTTTCAAAATTTTTGAAATTTTTTTTTCAAAATTTTGAATTTTTTTTCAAAATTTTTGAAATTTTTTTCAAAATTTTTGTAATTTGTTTCCAAATTTTTGAAATTTTTTTTCTAAAATTTTTGAAATTTTTTTTCAAAATTTTTGAAATTTTTTTAAATTTTTTGAAAATTTTTTCAAAATTTTTGAATTTTTTCAAAATTTTTGAATTTTTTTTTTCAAAATTTTGAAATTTTTTTTTTTTCAAAATTTTTGAAATTTTTTTTTCAAAATTTTTGAAATTTTTTTTCAAAATTTTTTGAAATTTTTTTCGAAATTTTTGAAATTTTTTTTTAAAATTTTTGAAATTTTTTTCAAAATTTTTGAAATTTTTTTTCAAAAAGTTTCTGAAATTTTTTTTCAAAATTTTGAATTTTTTTGTTTCGTAACTTGCACTTTTTTTTAAATTTTTGAATTTTTTAATTTTTTAATAAAATTTGAAAATTTTTTCAAAATTTTTTTCAAAATTTTTTTTAAATTTTCAAAATTTTTTTCGAAATTTTTTTGAAATTTTTCAAAAATTTTTTCGAAATTTTTTTTCAAAATTTTGAAAGTTTTCAAAATCTTGAAATTTTTTTTTTTCAAAATTTTTGAATTTTTTCTCAATTTACTTTGAAACTTTTTTTCAATATTTTTGAACTTTTTTTTTTAAATTTTGAAATTTTTATTTTTTCAAACTTTTTTAAATTTTTTTTCAAAATTTTTTGAAATTTTGTTTTTTTCAAATTTTTTGCAATAATTTTTTCAAAATTTTTGAAATTTTTTTCCTTTCAAAAAAATTTTTCGAATTTTAAACCTTGGGAGAATTTTTCAAACAATCCTTTTTTTGTAACTTTTGAACTTCCAAATTTTTTTTGAAATTGTGTTTCAAGAGTCTTGAAATTTTTTTTTAATTCAATTTTTTAAATTTTTTTTCAAATTTTTTTGAAATTTTTTTCATAATTTTCAAATCCTCTTTTAGTAATTTTTTTTAAAATTTTTGAAATTTTTTCATAATTTTTGAAATTTTTTTGTAAATTTTTGAAATTTAATTTTTTTTAGGGACTTTTGAAAATTTTTTTTCAAAATTTTTGAATTTTTTTTTTCCAAATTTTTAAAATTTTTTTCAAATTTTTTTGTTTTTTTGAAAATTTTGAAATTTTTTTTCCAAATTTTGAAAACTTTTATTTTCAAAATTTTGAAATTTTAGCCCTTCAAAATTTTTCTTTGGAATTTTTTTCCAGAAAATTTTTAGAATTTTTCCTTCCAAAATTTTTGAGTTTTTTCTTAAAATCTTTGAAAAATTCTTTTTTTCTTCCAAATTTCTTTTGACCCTGTGTTCAAATTTTTGAAATTCTTTTCTTAAAATTTCTGAGAATCTGTTAAATTTTTGAAATCTTTTTTCAAAATCTTTTGTAATCTTTTTTGGATTTTTTTTAAATTTTGTTTTTTTGAATTTTTTTCAAAACTTTTGAAATCTTTTTTATGTTTCGAAATTTCTTTTTTTTCAAAATTTTTTGCCAACTCTTTTTCAAACTTTTTTAAATTCCCAAAACTTTTTTTCAAAATTTTTGAAATTTTTTTCTGTTGGACTTTCAAAGAATGCTCCTAACTTCTTTTGAAATTTTTTTCAAAATTTTTGAATCTTTTTTCCAAACCCTCACCTTCAAAATTTTTGAAATTTTTTTCTGGTACTCTTTTGAAATCTTTTCAATTTTTTTGTAACTTTTGAATGATCGAGAAATTCTGAAATCTTTTTTGAAATTGATTTTTCCAAATCTTTTACAGGTTCTTTTCAACTTTGAATTTTTGAAATTTTTTTTCAAATTTTTTTGAACTTTTTTTTTCCCAAATCTTTGATAATTTTTTTCCAAATCCTTTGAAATCTTTTCACCTCTTCGGATTTTTTTCAAATCTTTTAATTTAAATTTGAAATTTTTTTCGTAATTTTGATTCCTTGGATATTTTTTTCTAAATTTTTTGAAAATTTTTTTTTTTCACATTTTTTATAATTTTTTTTTCTAAATCTTAAATTTTTTTCAATACTTTTGGAATCTTTTTTCAAAATTTTTTGGAAATTCTTTTCAACTTTTCTTTAAACGAAATTTTTTTTTTTTAAAGGGTTTTTTCGGAACCTTCTCCTTTTTTTCAAATTTTTTGAAAGTCTTTTTCCAAAATTTTAAAATCTTTTTTCAAAATTTTTAAATTTTTTCTAATTTCAAATTCTTCCAATTT
This sequence comes from Zaprionus kolodkinae, assembly GCA_018901885.1. Classification (NCBI taxonomy): domain Eukaryota; kingdom Metazoa; phylum Arthropoda; class Insecta; order Diptera; family Drosophilidae; genus Zaprionus; species Zaprionus kolodkinae. The sequence goes on from JAEIFM010000073.1 coordinate 23,490, forward strand.
TTTTAATTTTTCCAGGTTAATTTTTCTAAATTCTTCCTGAAATTTTCCTTTTGTATCCTTTGAAAATTATTTTCAAAATTTTTTAAAATTTTTTTTTTTTTCCAAATTTTTGAAATTTCTTCTGAATTTTAAATCTTTTTCCGGGAATCTCTTCAAAGGTTTTTTTTTCTTTAATTTTTTAAATTTTTCATTTTCCCATGACCCCTTGAATTTTTTTCAAAATTTTTGAAATTCTTTTCAACCTGAATCTCCTTCAAATCTTAATCTTTTTTTTCTAAAATTTTTCTATCTTGACCATTTTTTCAAACGTTTACAGGCCTTGCACCTTTTCTTCTTAATTTTTGAAATTCTTTTTTCAAGATTTTTGAAATTTTTTCAAAATTTTGAAATTTTTCAATTTTTTTGAAATTCTTTTTTTTTCAAACTTTTTAAAACTCTTTTCAAAATTTTTGAAATTTTTTTTTCAAAATTTTTGAAATTTTTTTCAAAATTTTTGAAATTTTTTTCAAAATTTTTGAAATTTTTTTTCAAAATTTTTGAAATTTTTTCAAAATTTTTGAAAATTTTTTTCAAAATTTTTGAAATTTTTTTTCAAAATTTTGAAATTTTTTTTCAAAATTTTTGAAATTTTTTTATTTTTCAAAATTTTTTTGAAATTTTTTTCAAAATTTTTGAAATTTTTTTTTCAAAATTTTTTGAAATTTTTTTCAAAATTTTTGAAATTTTTTCAAAATTTTTGAAATTTTTTTTCAAAATCTTGAAAATTTTTTTCAAATTTTTTCAAAATTTTTTGAAATTTTTTTTCAAAATTTTTGAAATTTTTTTCAAATTTTTTGAAATTTTTTTTTCAAAATTTTTGAAATTTTTTCCATTTTCAAAAGTTTTTTCAAAATTTTTGAAATTTTTTTTTTTTTCAAAATTTTTGAAATTTTTCCTTTTCAAATTTTTTTTTTTTGAAATTTTTTCAAAATTTTTTTGAAATTTTTTTCAAAATTTTTGAAATTTTTTTCAAAATTTTGAAATTTTTTTCAAAATTTTTGAAATTTTTTTTCAAAATTTTGAAATTTTTTTCAAAATTTTAATTTTTTTCAAAATTTTTGAAATTTTTTTCAAAATTTTTGAAATTTTTTTCAAATTTTTTTTGAAATTTTTTTTTTCAAAATTTTTGAAATTTTTTTTCAAAATTTTTTCAAATTTTTTTTCAAAACTTTTTTGAAACTTTTTTTCAAAATTTTTGAAATTTTTTTCAAAATTTTTGAAATTTTTTCAAATTTTTTTGAAATTTTTTTTCAAAATTTTTGAAATTTTTTTTCAAATTTTGAAATTTTTTTTCAAAATTTTTTTTTTTCAAAATTTTTGAATTTTTTTTCAAAATTTTTGAATTTTTTTTCAAAATTTTTAAATTTTTTCAAAATTTTTTGAAATTTTTTTTCAAATTTTTTTTAAATTTTTTTCAAAATTTTTTTGAACTTTTTTTCAAAATTTTTGAAATTTTTTTCAAATTTTTGAAATTTTTTTCAAAATTTTTGAAATTTTTTTTTTCAAAATTTTTGAAAATTTTTTTCAAAATTTTTGAAATTTTTTTCAAAATTTTTGAAAATTTTTTTCAAAATTTTTGAAATTTTTTTACAAGTTTTTTTGAAATTTTTTTGAAATTTTTTGAAATTTTTTTCAAAATTTTTGAAATTTTTTTTCAAAATAATTTTTCAAAATTTTTAATTTTTTTCAAAATTTTTGAAATTTTTTTCAAAATTTTTGAAATTTTTTTTCAAAATTTTTGAAATTTTTTTTTCAAAATTTTTGAAATTTTTTTCAAAATTTTTGAAATTTTTTTTTAAAATTTTTGAAATTTTTTCAAAATTTTTGAAATTTTTTTCAAAATTTTTGAAATTTTTTTTTTCAATTTATTTTTTTTCAAAAATTTTTTTTTCAAAATTTTTGAAATTTTTTTTCAAAATTTTTGAAATTTCCTTTTTTTCAAAATTTTTGAAAATTTTTTTCAAAATATTTGAAATTTTTTTTTCAAATTTTTTTCAAATTTTTTTTCAAATTTTTTGAAATTTTTTTCAAATTTTTTGAAATTTTTTTTCAAAATTTTTGAAATTTTTTTCAAAATTTTTGAAAATTTTTTTTTCAATACTTTTGAAAATTTTTTTCAAAATTTTTGAAATTTTTTTTCAAATTTTTTTCAAAATTTTTTTTTCAAAATTTTTGAAATTTTTTTCAAAATTTTTGAAATCTTTTTCAAAATTTTTGAAATTTTTTCAAAATTTTTTTTTGAAATTTTTTTTCAAAATTTTGAATCTTTTTCAAATTTTTTGAAATTTGTTTTTTAACTTTTTTGAAATTCCTTAGCACTTTTCCCAATTTTTAAAATTTTTTCTCCAAAACTTTTTTTTTTTTTTCCTGAAATTTTTGAGAACTTTTTTCCAAAATTTTGAGGTGTTTTTTCAAAATTTTAATTTTTTATTTTCAAAATTTTTAAATTTTTTTCAAAATTTTTTGAAATTTTTTTCAAAATTTTGAAATTTTTCTAAAAATTTGAAATTTTTTTCTTTTTTCTAATTTTTTTTTTAAATTTAATTTTTGAAAAATTTTTTTCAGAATTTTGAAATTTTTTTTTTTCAGACCAATTTTTTTTCAATTTTTTTGAAATTGATTTCAAAATTTTTGAAAAACATCTTCAGGCCCTTGAAATTTTCATACCTTTAAGGTAAATCTTCCAAAATCTTTTTGAAATTTTCCAAAAAATTTGAAATTTTTTTCTAAAATTCTTTTGGAATTTTTTTCTGAAATTTTTTTCAAAATCTTTGATAATTTTTTTTCTGTAACTTTTGAAATTTGTTTAAAATTGAAATTTTTTTCAATTTTTTTGAAATTTTTTTCTAAAAAATTTTTTGAAATTTTTTTTTTCCAAATTTTGAATTCTTTTTGTACTCTTGAAACTCTTTTCTTAAAAAAATTTTGAAATTTTTCAAATTTTCTTGAAATTTTGTTTGAAAATTTTGAAATTTTTTTCTTTAAAAAAATTTTGAATTTTAACTTTTTTTTTTCAAATTTTCTCTTAAAATTTTTTTCCATTTTAAAAATTTTTTTTTTCATAAAACTTTGAAAATTTTTAATTTTTCCAAAATTCTTTTAAATTTTTAAAAAAACATTTTTTTGAATTTTTTTGACTTTTTTTTGAATTTTTTTGATTTTTCTTTTTTTGAAATTTTTTCAAAATCTTTGAAAATCTTTTCATTTTCACACTTTATTCCAAAATCTTCTTGCTAAAATTTTTCAAATTTTGAAATCTTTTTCAAATTTATTGAAATTTTTAAAAAAATTTTTGAGAAACTTTTTTCCACAAAATTTTGAATTTTTTTGAATTTTTTTCCAAAATCTCTTGAAATGATTTTTTCCAATCTTCAAATTTTTCAAAATTTTTTGAAATTTTTCCAAATTTTTTAGAATTTTTCTGTCGTAACCTTGAAATTTTTTTTCATAACTTTGATGCATCCTTCAACCTTTGAAAATTTTTTTTTCCAAAATTTAGAATTTTTTTCCAAATTCTTCGTTGAATTTTTTTGAACTTTTTTCAAATTTGTTCTGGAAATTTTGAATTTTTTTTTCAAAATTTTTGAATTTTTTTAACTTTGGTTGTAAAATTTTGAAATTTTTTTTCAGAAGACTTTAAATGTTTTTTAAAATTTTCAAAATTTTTTTCCAATTCTTTTAGTAACTCTTTTCAAATTTTCAAATTTTTCCTTGTAACTTTGAAATTTTTCTTGAAAATTTGAAATCTCCTTTTTCCATAATTTTAGAAATTTAAATTTTGAATTTTTCCATCCTTTTGACTTTTCAAAATTTTTTGAATCTTTTCCATAACCTTTAAAACTTTTTTCAAAATTTATTTCTGTAAATGTTTTTTTTCATAATTTTTGAAATTTTTTTCTAATTTTTTGAAATTTTTTTCAAAATTTTTGAATTTTTTTTTCAAAATTTTTGAAATTTTTCAAAATTTTTGAAAATTTTTTTTCAATTTTTTTGAAAAATTTTTTTTTCGAAAAATTTTTTCAAAATTTTTTTCCAAATTTTTGAACCTTTTCTCAAAATTTTTAAAAATTTTTGAAATTTTTTTTCAAAATTTTTGAAATTTTTTTCATAATTTTTGAAACTTTTCCTCAAATTTTTTGAAATTTTTTTTTTAAAGTTTTTAATTTTTCAAAATTTTTTTTTTCCAAAATTCTCGAAACTTTTTCAAATTTTTTGAAATTTTTTTAAATTTACTTTTTTTGGAAAATCTCTTAGAAATTTTTTTACAAAATTTTTTTCAAAATTTTTTTGAACTTTAAACTCTTTTCAATATTTTGAATTTTAAAAAAATTTTTTTTCCAAATCTTTGAATTTTTTTTCTTTTTGAAAATTTTCAAAATTTTTTTTTCAATTTTTTCAAAATTTTTTTCGAATGTTTTTGAATTTTTTTTCAAATTTTTTTGAAATTTTTTTTTCAAAATTTTGAACAATCTTTTACTTTTTGAATTTTCCTTCTTTAACTTAATTTTTTTTCAAAATTTTTGAAATTTTAATTAAATTTTAAAATTTTTTCAAAATTTTAATTTTTTTCAAAATATTTAAAATTTTTTTTCCGAATTTTTGAAATTTTTTCAAATTTTTTAAATTTTTTTTTCTAAATTTTTTTGAAATTTTTTCACCAAATTTTTGAAATTTTTTTTTTCAAAATTTTTGTAATTTTTTTTCAATTTTTTGAAATTTTTCTAAATTTTTGAAAAAATTTTTTTCAAAATTTTTGAAATTTTTTTCAAAATTTTTAAATTTTTTTTCAAAATTTTTGAAATTTTTTTCTAAAAATTTTGAAATTTTTTTTCAAAATTTTTGAAATTTTTCAAATTTTTCAAAATTTTTTCAAAATTTTGAAATTTTTCAAAATTTTTTTTCAAAATTTTTGAAATTTTTTGAAATTTTTTTTCAAAATTTTTGGAATTTTTTTTTCAAAATTTTTGAAAATTTTTTTCAAAATTTTTGAAATTTTTTTTTCAAAATTTTTGAAATTTTTTTTTAAAATTTTTGATAATTTTTTTCAAAAATTTTGAAATTTTTTTCAAAATTTTTGTAATTTTTTTCAAATTTTTTGAAATTTTTTTTTTCAAAATTTTGAAATTTTTTTCAAAATTTTTGAAATTTTTTTTTTTCAAAATATATTTTTTTTCAAAATTTTTGAAATTTTTTTTCAAAATTTTTTAAATTTTTTTTATTTTTTCAAAATTTTTGAAATATTTTTTTCAAAATTTTTGAAATTTTTTCAAAATTTTTGAAAACTTTTTTCAAAATTTTTGAAATTTTTTTCAACAGTTTTGAACTTTTTTTTTCAAAATTTTCTTATTTTTTTCAAATTTTTTGAAATTTTTTTTTCAAATTTTTGAAATTTTTTTTCAAAATTTTTAAAATTTTTTTTCAAAATTTTTGAATTTTTTTCGAAATTTTTTTGAATTTTTTTTCAAAATTTTTGATTTTTTTGAATTTTTTTTCAAAATTTTTTTTTTGAAATTGTTGTGAAACTTTTTTTTCAAAATTTTTGAAATTTTTTTCAAAATTTTTGAAATTTTTTATTTTTTCAAAATTTTTGAAATTTTTTTCAAAATTTTTTGAAATTTTTTTTCAAATTTTTTTTGAAATTTTTTTAAATTTTTTTTGAATTTTTTTCCAAATTTTTATTTTTAAATTTTTTTTCAAAATTTTTTGAAAATTTTTTTCAAAATTTTGAATTTTTTTTTTCTTAAAATTTTGAAATTTTTTTTCAATTTTTTGAAATTTTTTTCAACATTTTTGAAATTTTTTTTCAAAATTTTTGGAATTTTTTTTACATTTTTGAAATTTTTTTCAACTTTTTTGAATTTTTTTTCAAAATTTTTGAAATTTTTTTCAAAATTTTGAAAATTTTTTGAAAATTTTGAAATTTTTTTCAAAATTTTGAAATTTTTTTCAAACTTTTTTGAAATTTTTCTTCAAAATTTTTGAAATTTTTTTTTTCAAAATTTTTGTAAATTTTTTTTTCAATTTTTTTTTTCAATTTTTTTTGAATTTTTTTCAAAATTTTTGAAATTTTTTTTCAAAATTTTTGAAATTTTTTTTCAAAATTTTGAATTTTTTTTTTTCAAAATTTTCAAAATTTTTTTCAAAATTTTTTTGAAATTTTTTTTAAAATTTTGAAATTCTTTTTTCAAAATTTTTGAAATTTTTTTTCAAAATCTTTAAAATTTTTTCAAATTTTTTGAAATTTTTTTCAAAATTTTTGAAAATTTTTTTCAAAATTTTGAATTTTTTTCAAAATTTTTGAAATTTTTTTTTCAAAATTTTTGAAATTTTTTTTCAAAAATTTTCAAATTTTTTCAAATTTTTGAAATTTTTTTTTTCAAAATTTTTGAATTTTTTTTCCAAATTTTTAGAAATTTTTTTCAAAATTTTTGAAATTTTTTTCAAAATTTTTGAAGTTCTTTTTTCAAAATTTTTGAAATTTTTTCAAATTTTTCAAATTTTTTTGAAATTTTTTTTTGAAATTTTTTGAATATTTTTTTCAACATTTTTGCAAGTTTTTTTTCAAAATTTTTGAAATTTTTTTTCAATTTTTTTGAAATTTTTTCAATTTTTTGAAATCTTTTCAAATTTTTGAAATTTTTTTTCAAACTTTTTGAAATTTTTTTTCAAAATTTTTGAAATTTTTTTTCAAAATTTTTAAAATTTTTTCAAAATTTTTGAAATTTTTTTCAAAATTTTAAAATTTTTTTCAAATTTTTGAAATTTTTTTAATTTTTTTTTCAAAATTTTTGAAATTTTTTTTTCAAAATTTTTGAAATTTTTTTTCAAAATTTTGAAATTTTTTTGTCAAAATTTTTGAAATTTTTTTTTCAAATTTTTTGAAATTTTTTTTCAAATTTTTTTGAAATTTTCTTCAAAATTTTTGAAATTTTTTTTTCAAAATTTTTGAAATCCTTTTTTCAAATTTTTTGAAATTTTTTTTCAAATTTTTTGAAATTTTTTTTCAAATTTGCAAAATTTTTAGTATTTTTTTTCAACATTTTTGAATTTTTTTCCAAGTTTTTGAAAATTTCCTTTTTTAAAATTTTTGAAATTTTTTTCAAAATTTTTGAAATTTTTTCAAATTTTATTTAATTTTTTCAAAATTTTTGAAATTTTTTTCCAAATTTTTCAAATTTTTTTCGTAATTTTTTGAAATTTGTTTTTCAAAATTTTTGAAATTTTTTTTTCAACATTTTTGGAATTTTTTTCAAAATTTTTGAAATTTTTTTTTTCCAAATTTTTTGAACTTTTTTTTTTAAAAATTTTTTTTTTTTTCAAAATTTTTGAAATTTTTTTTTCAAAATTTTTGAAATTTTTTCAAAATTTTTGAAATTTTTTCAAAATTTTTGAAATTTTTTTTCAAAATTTTTGAAATTTTTTTTCAAAAATTTTGGAAATTTTTTTTCAAAATTTTTGAAATTTTTATTTTTTTCAAAATTTTTGAAATTTTTTCAAAATTTTTGAAATTTTTTCAAAATTTTTGAAATTTTTTTTCAAAATTTTTGAAATTTTTTTCAAAATTTTTAAAATTTTTTTTCAAAATTTTTGAAATTTTTTTTCAAAATTTTTGAAATTTTTTTTTTCAATTTTTTTGAAATTTTTTTTCAAAATTTTTTTGGAAATTTTTTTTAAAATTTGATTTTGTTCAAAATTTTTTTGAAATTTTTTTTTCAAAGTTTTTTTGAAATTTTTTTTTCAAAATTTTATTTTTTTTTCAAAATTTTTGAAATTTTTTTTCAAAATTTTGAATTTTTTTAAAATTTTTGAAATTTTTTTTTTCAAAATTTTTTTGAAAATTTTTTTTCAAAATTTTTGAAATTTTTTTTTCAATTTTTTTGAACTTTTTTCAAAATTTTTGAAATTTTTTTCAAAATTTTTTGAAATTTTGTTCAAAATTTTTGAATTTTTTTTTCAAAATTTTGGAAATTTTTTTTTTCAAAATTTTTGAAATTTTTTTCAAAATTTTTTGAAATTTTTTTTTTCAAAATTTTTGAAATTTTTTCAAAAGTTTTTGAAATTTTTTTCAAAATTTTTTTTTTCAACATTTTTGAAATTTTTGTTTCACAATTTTTTAAATTTTTCAAAATTTTTAAAATTTTTTTCAAAATTTTTGTAAATTTTTTTCAAAATTTGAAATAATTTTTTCAAAATTTTTTTAAATTTTTTTCTTTCAAAATTTTGAAATTTTTTTTCAAAATTTTTGAAAATTTTTTTTCAAAATTTTTGAAATTTTTTCATTAAAATTTTGAAATTTTTTCAACATTTTTGAATTTTTTTCAAAATTTTTGAAATTTTTTTTAAAAATTTTTGAAATTTTTTTTCAAAATTTTTGAAATTTTTTTCAAAATTTTTGAAATTTTTTTTCAAAATTTTCAAAATTTTTTCAAATTTTTTGAAATTTTTTTTTCAAAATTTTTGAAATTTTTTTCAAAATTTTGAAATTTTTTTTCAAAATTTTTTAAATTTTTTTCAAAATTTTTGAAATTTTTTTTCAAAATTTTTGAAATTTTTTTCAAAATTTTTGAAATTTTTTTTCAAAATCTTTGAAATTTTTTTCAAAATCTTTTGAAATTTTTTTTCAAAATTTTTTTCAAAATTTTTGAAACCTTTTTTTCAAAATTTTTGAATTTTCTTTTTTCAAATTTTTGAAATTTTTTCAAAATTTTTGAAATTTTTTTTTCAAAATTTTTTGAAATTTTTTTTCAAAATTTTTTGAAATTTTTTTTCAAAATTTTTGAAAATTTTTTTCAAATTTTTTAAATTTTTTTCAAAATTTTTGAAATTTTTTTTTCAAAATTTTTTTGAAATTTTTTTTCAAATTTTTTGAAATTTTTTTTCAATATTTTTGAAATTTTTTTTTCAAAATTTTTGAAATTTTTTTTCAAAATTTTTGAAATTTTTTTCAAAATTTTTGAAATTTTTTTCAAAATTTTTCAATTTTTTTCACAATTTTTGAAATTTTTTTTCAAATTTTTCAAAATCTTTTTCAAAATTTTTTGAAATTTTTTTCAAAATTTTTGAAATTTTTTTTCAAAATTTTTGAAACTTTTTTCAATTTTTTCAAAATTTTTGAAATTTTTTTTCAAAATTTTTGAAATTTTTTTTTTCAAAATTTTTTGAAATTTTTTTCAAAATTTTTTAAAATTTTTTTTCAAAATTTTTGAAATTTTTTTTTTCAAAATTTTTGAAATTTTTTTCAAAATTTTGGAAATTTTTTCAAAATTTTTGAAATTTTTTTTTCAAAATTTTTGAAATTTTTTTTCAAAATTTTTGAAATTTTTTCAAAATTTTTGAAATTTTTTTCAAAATTTTTGAAAATTTTTTTCAAAATTTTTTTCAAAATTTTTTTCAAAATTTTTTTTCAAAATTTTGAAATTTTTTTTCAAAAACTTTTTGAAATTTTTTTCAAAATTTTTGAAATTTTTTTTTCAAAATTTTTTCTAAAATTTTTTTAAAATTTTTGAAATTTTTTTCAAAATTTTTGAAATTTTTTCAAATTTTTTGAATTTTTTTTTTCAAAATTTTTTTGAAAATTTTTTTCAAAATTTTTGAAATTTTTTTCTTTTTCAAATTTTTTGAAATTTTTTTCAAAATTTTTGAAATTTTTTCAAAATTTTTGAATATTTTTTTCAAAATTTTTGAAAATTTTTTTCAAAATTTTTGAAATTTTTTTTTAAATTTTTTTCAAAATTTTTTTTTTTCAAAATTTTTGAAATTTTTTTCAAAATTTTTGAAATTTTTTTTCAAAATTTTTGAAATTTTTTTCAAATTTTTTGAAATTTTTTTCAAAATTTTTGAAATTTTTTTTCAAAATTTTGAAATTTTTTCAAAATTTTTGAAATTTTTTCAAAATTTTTTTGAAATTTTTTTTCAAAATTTTTGAAATTTTTTTCAAAATTTTTGAAACTTTTTTCAAAATTTTTGAAACTTTTTTCGAAATTTTTGAAATTTTTTCAAATCTTTTGAAATCTTTTCATTCTTGAAATTTTTTTCAAAATTTTTGAAATTTTTTCAAAACTTTTGAATTTTTTTCAAAATTTTTGAAATTTTTTCAAAATTTTTGAATCTTTTTTCAAAATTTTTGAAATTTTTTTCAAAATTTTTGAAATTTTTTTCAAAATTTTTGAAATTTTTTTTTCAAAACCTTTTCTTTGAACTTTTTTTTCAAAATTTTTGAATTTCTTTTTCAAACTTTTGAATCTTTTCCTCAAAAACTTTTGAAATTTTTCCAAATCTTTTGGAATTTTTTCAAAATTTTGAAATTTTTTTCATCAAAAATTTTTGAAACTTTTTCAAAATTTTGAAATTTTTTTTTCAAATTTTTTTGAACTTTTTTTCAAAATTTTTGAAATTTTTTCAAACTTTTGAAACTTTTTTTCAAATATTTTGAAACCCTTTTTTCCAAAATTTTTGAAATCCTTTTTCCAAAATTTTGAAATTTTTTTTCAAAATTTTTGAAATTTTTTTTCAAAAATTTTTTTCAAAATTTTGATTTTTTAAATTTTTGAAATTTTTTTTTAAAATTTTTGAAATCCTTTTCAACATTTTCAAAATTTTTTAAATCTTTTTCCTTTGTCAAAATTTTTGAAATTTTTTTAACACCTTTTTTTTAATTTTTTTTTTAAAATTTTAAGTTTTTTTCAAATTTTTGAAATTTTTTTTTTCAAAATTTTTGAAATTTTTTTCAAATTTTTTAAAATTTTTTTTCAAATCATTTTTGAATTTTCCTTTTCAAAATCCTTGAATTTTATCAAAATTTTGAAATTTTTTAAAAATTTTGAAATTTTTTTCAAAATTTCTTGAAATTTTTCAAAATTTTTGAATTTTTTTATAAATTTTTGGAAATTTTTTTCAAAATTAATAAATCTTTTTTTCCGAAATCTTTCAGATTTTTTCAAAAATTTTGAACTTTTCTTTAAAATCCTTTTGTAATTCTTGTCTTTCGAAATCTTTTGTCAAATTTTTTTCAAAATTTTGAAATTTTTTTTCAAAATCTTTTGAACCTTTTTTCAAAATTTTTTAAAATTTTTTAACTTTTTCAAACTCTAAATTTTGGATAATTCTTCCTTTAAAATTTAAATAAATTTTTGAAATTTTTTTTTAAATTTTGATTCAAAATTGATTTTTTTCAAAATTTTTGAAATTTTTTTTCAAAATTTTTGAAATTTTTTTTCAAAAATCCAAAATTTTTTTGATTTTTTTTCCTTTTCAAATTTTTTGAATTTTTTCAAAATTTTTGAGATTTTTTTCCAAATTTTTGAAATTTTTCAAAATTTTTGAAATTTTTTTCAAATTTTTTGAAATTTTTTTTCAAATTTTTTGAAATTTTTTTTAAAATTTTTGAAATTTTTTTCAAAATTTTTGAATTTTTTTCAAATTTTTTGAAATTTTTTGCCTAAAATTTTTAAATTTTTTTTTTAAAATTTTTGAAATTTTTTTCAAACTTTTTGAAATCCCCTTTTTCTAAATTTTTGAATTTTTTTTTCTAATATTTTTGAAATTTTTTTCAAAATTTTGAACTTTTTTTCAACATTTTTGAATATTTTTTTCAAAATTTTGAATTTTTTTTCAAAATTTTTGAAAATTTTTTTCAAAATTTTTGAAATTTTTTCAGATTTTTTAAAATTTCTTTCAAAATTTTTGAAATTTTTTTTAACAAATTTTTTTTGAATTTTTTCAAATTTTTCAGATTTTTTTCAAAATTTTTGAAATTTTTTTAAAATTTGTTTTCGAAATTTTTTTTTTCAAATTTTTGAAATTTTTTAAGAATTTTTTCAAATTTTTTTAAAATTTTTTAAATTTTTTTAAAATTTTTCAAAATTTTTCAAAATTTTTAAATTTTTTGAAAATTTTTAAAATTTATTTTCAAATTTTTTGAAAATTTTTTCAAAATTTTTGAAATTTTTTTCAAAATTTTTTTGAAATTTTTTTTTCAAAATTTTTGAAATTTTTTCAAAATTTTTGTGGAATTTTTAGTTCAAAATTTTAAATTTTTAAATAATTTAAAATTTTTTTCAAAATCAAATTTTTGGTGAATTTTTTAAATTTTTTTCAAAATTTTTCGAAATTTTTAATTCAAAATTTTTAAATTTTTTTCAAAAATTTTTGAAATTTTTTTCAAAATTTTTGAAATTTTTTTCAAATTTGAATAAATTTTTTTATTTTTTAAAATTTTTAAAATTTTTTTCAAAAATTTTTGAAATTTTTTTCAAAATTTTTATTTTTTTCAAAATTTTTTGAAATTTTTCAAATTTTTTTTTTTTCAAAATTTTTGAAAATTTTTTTTAAAATTTTTAAAATTTTATTTTTTTTTCAAATTTTTGAAATTTTTTTCAAAATTTTTCAAAATTTTTTTCAAATTTTTTTGAAATTTTTTTCAAAATTTTTTTTTCAAAATTTTTGAATTTTTTTCAAAATTTTTGAAATTTTTTTTTCAAATTTTTTGAAATTTTTTTAAAATTTTTGAAATTTTTTTTTTTTTTTTTTCAAAATTTTGAAATTTTTTTTCAAAATTTTTTTTGAAATTTTTTTTCAAAATTTTTGAAATTTTTTTTCAAAATTTTTAAATTTTTTTCAAATTTTTTGAAATTTTTTCCAATAATTTTTGAAATTTTTTTCAAAATTTTTGAAATTTTTTTTCAAAATTTTTGAAATTTTTTTTAAAATTTTTGAAATTTTTTCAAAATTTTTGAAATTTTTTTCAAAATTTTTGAAATTTTTTTTTCAAAATTTTTGAAATTTTTTTCAAAATTTTTTTGAAATTTTTTTCAAAATTTTTAAAATTTTTTTTCAAAATTTTTTTGAAATTTTTTTAAAATTTTTGAAATTTTTTTTCAAAATTTTTGAATATTTTTTCTTGTTTCAAATTTTTTTTTGAATAGTTTTTTTCAAAATTTTTAGAAATTTTTTTTCAAAATTTTTGAAATTTTTTTTCAAAATTTTTGAAATTTTTTTTCAAAATTTTTGAAATTTTTTCAAAATTTTTGAAATTTTTTTCAAAATTTTTTTTTCAAATAAATTTTTTGAAATTTTTTTCAAAATTTTTGAAATTTTTTAATTTTTCAATTTTTTCAAAATTTTTATTTTTTCAAAATTTTGAAATTTTTTTCAAAATTTTTGAAATTTTTTTCAAAATTTTTGAAATTTTTTTTTTTCAAAATTTTTGAAATTTTTTCAAAATTTTTGAAATTTTTTTTCAAAATTTTTGAAATTTTTTTTTCAAAATTTTTGAAATTTTATTTTTTTCAAAATTTTTGAAATTTTTTCAAAATTTTTGAAATTTTTTTCAAAATTTTTGAAATTTTTTTTCAAAATTTTTGAAATTTTTTTTCAAATTTTTTGAAATTTTTTCAAAATTTTTTTTCAAAATTTTTGAAATTTTTTTCAAAATTTTTGAAATTTTTTTCAAAATTTTTGAAATTTTTTTCAAAATTTTTTTTTTTGAAATTTTTTCAAATTTTTTTTTCAAAATTTTTTTTTCAAAATTTTTGAAATTTTTTTTCAAAATTTTTGAAATTTTTTTTCAAAATTTTTGAAATTTTTTTCAAAATTTTTGAAATTTTTTTTCAAAATTTTTTGAAATTTTTTTTTCAAAATTTTTGAAATTTTTTTTCAAAATTTTTGAAATTTTTTTCAAAATTTTTTGAAATTTTTTTTTCAAAATTTTTGAAATTTTTTTTTTTTCAAAATTTTTGAAATTTTTTTTTTTTCAAATTTTTGAAATTTTTTTCAAAATTTTTGAAATTTTTTTCAATTTTTTTGAAAATTTTGATTTTTTTCAAAATTTTTGAAATTTTTTTCAAAATTTTTGAAATTTTTTTCAAAATTTTTGAAATTTTTTTCAAAATTTTTGAAATTTTTTTTCAAAATTTTTGAAATTTTTTTTTCAAAATTTTTGAAATTTTTTTTTCAAAATTTTTGAAATTTTTTTCAAAATTTTTGAAATTTTTTTTCAAAATTTTTGAAATTTTTTTTCAAAATTTTTGAAATTTTTTTTCAAAATTTTTGAAATTTTTTCAAAATTTTGAATTTTTTTATTTTTGAAATTTTTTTCAAAATTTTTGAAATTTTTTTATTTTTGAAATTTTTTTCAAAATTTTTTTCAAATTTTTTTCAAAATTTTTTTTTTTTCAAAATTTTTGAAATTTTTTTCAAAATTTTTGAAATTTTTTTTTCAAAATTTTTGAAATTTTTTTTTTTCAAAATTTTTGAAATTTTTTTTCAAAATTTTTGAAATTTTTTTCAAAATTTTTTCAAAATTTTTGATTTTTTTCAAAATTTTTAAAATTTTTTTCAAAATTTTTGATTTTTTTTTCAAAATTTTTTGAAATTTTTTTCAAAATTTTTGAAATTTTTTTTTTTAAATTTTTTCAAAATTTTTGAAATTTTTTTCAAAATTTTTGAAATTTTTTTTTCAAAATTTTTGAAATTTTTTTCAAAATTTTTGAAATTTTTTCAAAATTTTTTTTCAAAATTTTTTTTTCAAAATTTTTGAAATTTTTTTCAAAATTTTTGAAATTTTTTTTCAAAATTTTTGAAATTTTTTTCAAAATTTTTGAAATTTTTTTTTCAAAATTTTTGAAATTTTTTTCAAAATTTTTGAAATTTTTTCAAAATTTTTGAAATTTTTTTCAAAATTTTTGAAATTTTTTTCAAAATTTTTTGAAATTTTTTTCAAAATTTTTTTTTGAAAATTTTTTCAAAATTTTTGAAATTTTTTTTATTTTTTGAAATTTTTTTCAAAATTTTTAAATTTTTTTCAAAATTTTTGAAATTTTTTTCAAAATTTTTGAAATTTTTTTCAAAATTTTTGAAATTTTTTTTCAAAATTTTTGAAATTTTTTTTTCAAAATTTTTTTTCAAAATTTTTTTTTTTCAAAATTTTTGAAATTTTTTTTCAAAATTTTGATATTTTTTCAAAATTTTTGAAATTTTTTTTCAAAATTTTTGAAATTTTTTTCAAAATTTTTGAAATTTTTTTTCAAAATTTTTGAAATTTTTTTTCAAAATTTTTGAAATTTTTTTCAAAATTTTTTGAAATTTTTTTTCAAAATTTTTTTTTTTTTTTTTTCAAATTTTTCAAAATTTTTGAAATTTTTTCAAATTTTTTTAATTTTTTTCAAAAATTTTTTTCAAAATTTTTGAAATTTTTTTCAAATTTTTTTGAAATTTTTTTTCAAAATTTTTGAAATTTTTTTCAAAATTTTTTGAAATTTTTTTTTTCAAAATTTTTGAAATTTTTTCAAAATTTTTGAAATTTTTTTCAAAATTTTTGAAATTTTTTTTCAAAATTTTTGAAATTTTTTTCAAAATTTTTGAAATTTTTTTTTTTCAAAATTTTTGAAATTTTTTTCAAAATTTTTTTCAAATTTTTTTCAAAATTTTTTTCAAAATTTTTGATTTTTTCAAAATTTTTGAAATTTTTTTTCAAAATTTTTGAAATTTTTTTTCAAATTTTTGAAATTTTTTGTTATTTTTTCAAAATTTTGGATATTTTTGAAATTTTAGTTTTTCAAAATTTTTTTGAAATTTTTTTCAAAATTTTTGAAATTTTTTTCAAAAATTTTTGAAATTTTTTTTCAAAATTTTTTGAAATTTTTTTTTTTCAAAATTTTGAAATTTTTTTCAAAATTTTTGAAATTTTTTTCAAAATTTTTGAAATTTTTTCAAAATTTTTGAAATTTTTTTTTCAAAATTTTTTGAAATTTTTTTCAAAATTTTTATTTTTTTTCAAAATTTTTTTTTAATTTTTTCAAAATTTTTGAAATTTTTTTTTCAAAATTTTTGAAATTTTTTTGAAATTTTTTTCAAAATTTTTTCAAATTTTTTTAAAATTTTTTTTTTTTCAAAATTTTGAATTTTTTCAAAATTTTATTTTTTCAAAATTTTTGAAATTTTTTTTCAAAATTTTTAATTTTTTCAAAATTTTTGAAATTTTTTTCAAAAATTTTTGAAATTTTTTTTCAAAATTTTTTCAAAATTTTTGAATTTTTTTTTCAAAATTTTTGAAATTTTTTCAAAATTTTTGAAATTTTTTTTCAAAATTTTTTTGAAATTTTTTTCAAAATTTTTAATTTTTTTCAAAATTTTTGAAATTTTTTCAAAATTTTTGAAATTTTTTTTTCAAAATTTTTGAATTTTTTTTTTCAAAATTTTTGAAATTTTTTTCAAAATTTTTGATTTTTTTAAAATTTTTTCAAAATTTTTTGAAATTTTTTTTTCAAAATTTTTGAAATTTTTTCAAAATTTTTTGAAAATTTTTTGATTTTTTAAAATTTTTGATTTTTTTTTTCAAAATTTTTGAAATTTTTTTTCAAAATTTTTGAAATTTTTTTCAAAATTTTTGAAATTTTTTTTTCAAAATTTTTGAAATTTTTTTTCAAAATTTTTGAAATTTTTTCAAAAGTTTTAAATTTTTTTCAAAATTTTTGAAATTTTTTTCAAAATTTTTGAAATTTTTTTTTAAAATTTTTGAAATTTTTTTCAAAATTTTTGAAATTTTTTTCAAAATTTTTGAAATTTTTTCAAAATTTTTTGAAATTTTTTGAAATTTTTTTTTAAAATTTTTTAAAATTTTTGAAATTTTTTTTCAAAATTTTTGAAATTTTTTTCAAAATTTTTTTCAAATTTTTATTTTTTCAAAATTTTTTCAAAATTTTTTTTTTTTCAAAATTTTTGAAATTTTTTTTCAAAATTTTTGAAATTTTTTTTCAAAATTTTTGAATTTTTTTTCAAAATTTTTGAAATTTTTTTTCAAAATTTTTGAAATTTTTTTCAAAATTTTTGAAATTTTTTTCAAAATTTTTGATTTTTTTTTTTTTTCAAAATTTTTGAAATTTTTTTTCAAAATTTTTGAAATTTTTTTCAAAATTTTTGAAATTTTTTTTAAAATTTTTGAAATTTTTATTTTTCAAAATTTTTGAAATTTTTTTTCAAAATTTTGAAATTTTTTTTTTCAAAATTTTTGAAATTTTTTTCAAAATTTTTGAAATTTTTCAAAAATTTTTGAGAATCTCTTTATAAAGTTTTTAATATTTTATTCAAAATTTTCACCAGGAGATTTTTTCGGAAAATTTTGTCGTCTTTTGTTTTTCAAGCAAAATTTTTGAAATTTTTTTTTGATCTATCTTTTTGAAATTTTGGCACAAAGTTTTTGATTGCTTTGTCAGTAAATTTTTGGAATTTTTTTTCGGACAAATTTTCGAAATAGTTTTCAATTGAAGTTTTTTTTCAAAATTTTTGTTTTTTTCAAAATTTTTGCAAAATTTTTTTCAAAATTTTATTTTTATTCAACGTTTTTAATATTTTTCAAAATTTATCAAAATGGACCACTATAACATTTGCTTCAAAATTAGGAACATTTTTCGGCTGAAATTTTCAGGGTTTTTTTTGCAAAACCTGTTTTGTTTTTTGAAATAATTTTCAATAATTTTTAATGTTTTACAAAATTTTTCGTTTTTAATTTTTTCCATTTAAATATTTTTTAAATTTTTATTTTTTTAAGAACAATCTTTTGAAATTTTTGTCTTTTGCAATGCAAATTTTTCCAAAGTTTTTGAGCTGTTTTCAGAAATTTTTTGAAGTTTTTTTTCAAAATTTTTGCCCTTTTTAAATAATTTTCGAACCCAGATTGGAACTTTTTATCTAAAATTTTTGGAATTTTTCGATTTTCGTTATTTTTCAAAATTTCTTTCATTATATTATATATCGAACGTCGGCGAGTGCAGACGTGTTTCTTTCAAGCTACGAATAGCAAGTTCTAAAAACTACAACAGTATAGTGAAAGTTAAACACAAAGTGTAAAGTGCAGTTTGCACAACTAACAATTATTGACTATAGTAATTATTTACTAAAATAAATAATTATTCCATATTGTTCTGGTAATTGTTATATGTGGACTTAGAACAATGAATCAAAACGACATACGTTCTCAGCGACAATGTGAACAAGACGAGCGCCGGCTCTCTTTACAACGCAACAATGCATACTTTTCTTTCGTCTCACCGCAAATCGGTGATCGAGCACCCTCACCTTCAACTAACTCGAAACTTTTGCCCTCAGAGAACGACAGACCGCGTTCTTGCTCTCCCTCTCTGCCTGCTTCGGCTCACAAGTCGTGGAGCGAAGAGACCGCCTCTCCTACCCCGCTCCTCTCGCAGCGCCAAACGACCATTCCGGGTAACTGCAACACTGCAATAACGAGTGCAGTGACCTCACTGGCAACTGTCACTGCTACCACAACAACAACTTCGTCAGCGGCCCAACTAATTATCGCTGTGCCAGCTGTAAATAATTCAGCAGCACTGACCGTTTGCAACAACAATAATGCACGCAAAGAAGAATCAAAACAAAAGCAGAAGTCGATTTCGACTGTGCAGACTGGCATGGATCGCTACATCCAAATCAAGAGAAAACTCAGCCCTCAAAACAATAAGGCGGGTAATCAACCCAAAATCAATCGAACCAACAACGGCAATGAAAACTCTGCAGTAAATAATTCAAACCGATATGCTATCTTGGCTGATTCTGCGACCGAACAACCCAACGAAAAAACGGTAGGGGAACCAAAAAAGACCAGGCCTCCACCAATTTTCATACGAGAACAAAGTACAAATGCACTTGTAAATAAACTCGTTGCTTTGATTGGTGACAGCAAATTCCACATTATCCCACTTAAAAAAGGAAATATTCATGAAATAAAACTACAGATCCAAACAGAAGCAGACCACCGTATAGTGACTAAATACCTAAATGATGCTGGTAAAAACTACTACACATACCAATTAAAAAGTTGCAAAGGGCTACAGGTAGTACTTAAGGGCATTGAAGCAACAGTGACACCAGCTGAGATAATTGAGGCTCTGAAGGTCAAAAACTTTTCTGCAAAAACAGCTATTAATATTTTAAACAAAGACAAAGTTCCGCAGCCACTATTCAAAATAGAACTCGAACCAGAGCTCCAGGCACTAAGGAAAAACGAAGTGCACCCAATATACAATTTACAGTACTTGCTACATCGGAGGATCACCGTGGAGGAGCCGCACAAACGTATCAATCCAGTTCAATGTACTAATTGCCAAGAATACGGCCACACCAAGGCATACTGCACCCTTAAGTCCGTATGTGTTGTCTGTAGCGAACCTCATACTACCATTAACTGCCCCAAAAACAAGGACGATAAGTCTGTGAAGAAATGCAGTAACTGCGGGGAAAAACATACTGCAAACTACAGAGGCTGTGTGGTGTACAAAGAATTGAAGAGCCGCCTAAACAAACGTATTGCCACAGCACATACATACAACAAAGTCAATTTCTACTCTCCGCAACCGATTTTTCAACCACCCCCTAACTGTCCCAAGCACTACTCCAACAATTTCTTTCGCTAGCGCCCTAAAATCCGGACTAGAAGTGCCCGCCCCACCGACAAGAACTGCTCATTCCGAACATACACCGACAAACATCCAACAAACACAACAAAGTGGCATCGAAGCTATGATGCTATCCCTACAGCAAAGCATGAAAGACTTTATGACGTTCATGCAAAATACTTTGCAAGAGCTCATGAAAAACCAAAATATCCTGATTCAACTTCTTGTATCTTCAAAATCCCCATAATGGCTTCCCTACGGATATCTCTGTGGAACGCAAATGGCGTTTCACGGCATACACAAGAGCTCACACAGTTCATTTACGAAAAAAACATCGACGTAATGCTACTATCAGAAACGCACCTCACAAATAAAAACAATTTTCATATACCAGGATACTTGTTCTATGGTACAAATCATCCAGATGGTAAAGCTCATGGAGGCACTGGAATACTCATCAGAAATCGCATAAAACACCACCACTTAAACAATTTTGACAAAAACTACTTACAATCTACGTCCATAGCCTTACAACTCAACAATGGTTCAACGACTCTAGCCGCAGTCTACTGCCCACCGCGCTTTCCAATCTCTGAGGATCAATTCATGGAATTCTTTAACACACTAGGTGACAGGTTCATCGCAGCGGGTGACTATAACGCCAAGCACACCCATTGGGGATCTCGACTTGTGACGCCAAAGGGTAAGCAATTGTACAATGCGCTTACGAAGCCAGAAAACAAGCTAGACTATGTATCCCCGGGTAAGCCTACATACTGGCCAGCAGACCCAAGAAAAATCCCAGACCTGATCGATTTTGCAATTACTAAACATGTCCCCCGCAACATGGTCACCGCCGAAGCACTAGCAGATTTATCATCAGATCACTCACCTGTTTTTCTAAATATGCTAACTCGCCCCCACTTCGTCGACCCACCGTATAGACTCACAAATTTTAGAACAAACTGGCCAAGGTATCAAAAGTATGTCTGTTCACACATAGAACTAACGACGGCATTATCTACAAAGGAGGATATAGACAAGTCAACGGAAACTCTTGGAAATATTTTAGTTTCGGCTGCAAAGGCTTCAACCCCGCCAGTGACGTATGCAAAACCAAACTACATCAAAACTAATCGCGAAATCGAGCGGCTGGTATTAGATAAACGACGCCTACGAAGGGATTGGCAGTCTAATAGATCACCAACTACAAAGCACATGCTTAAAATAGCCACACGCAGGCTTACCAATGCTCTTAAACAAGAGGAAAAAAACAGCCAACGTTCATATATCGAGCAACTCTCTCCCACCAGCACTAAGTACCCTCTGTGGAGAGCTCACAGAAACCTAAAGACTCCAATAGCGCCAATTATGCCACTACGAAGTCCCTCTGGCACCTGGTTTCGAAGTGATGAGGAAAGAGCCAGTGCTTTCGCTGACCATTTACAAAATGTATTCCGACCAAATCCCTCTACCAACACATTTATTCTCCCTCCTTTAATAGCAGCCAATCTAGATCCTCAAGAACCCATTGAATTCCGACCATGTGAATTAGCAAAGGTTATCAAAGAGCAAATGAACCCAAGAAAATCGCCTGGCTACGACCTAATAACTCCAAGAATGCTCATTGAACTCCCAAAGTGTGCTATTCTTCACATCTGCTTGTTGTTCAACGCAATCGCCAAGCTTGGATACTTCCCTCAAAAATGGAAAAAGTCGACCATAGTAATGATTCCAAAGCCAGGAAAAGATAAAACGCAGCCATCATCATATAGACCGATAAGCTTACTAACATGTCTCTCAAAGCTGTTTGAAAAAATGCTACTCCTACGGATTAGCCCTCATCTTAGAATAAACAACACACTTCCAACACATCAATTTGGCTTCAGAGAAAAACATGGAACCATCGAACAGGTCAATCGAATCACGTCAGAAATTCGTACTGCTTTTGAACATCGAGAATACTGCACAGCCATTTTTCTAGACGTCGCGCAGGCATTTGACAGAGTGTGGCTCGATGGACTTTTGTTTAAAATAATCAAGCTGTTGCCCCAAAACACACATAAGCTACTGAAGTCATACCTATATAACAGAGTGTTTGCAATAAGATGCGATACAAGCACCTCACGCGATTGCGCAATCGAAGCTGGAGTGCCGCAAGGCAGTGTACTGGGTCCAATCTTATACACCCTGTATACGGCGGATTTCCCCACAGACTACAATCTAACAACCTCCACGTTCGCTGATGATACCGCGATACTCAGTCGCTCCAAATGCCCAACAAAAGCCACGGCACTCCTATCCCGACACTTAACATCTGTAGAACGATGGCTTGCCGACTGGAGAATTTCAATAAATGTTCAAAAATGCAAGCAGGTTACCTTTACCTTAAACAAACAAACATGCCCACCACTGGTCTTGAATAACATATGCATTCCACAAGCCGACGAGGTAACATATCTGGGTGTTCATCTGGACAGGCGGCTCACTTGGCGCAAACATATAGAAGCCAAATCGATACATCTTAAACTTAAAGCAAGGAACCTCCACTGGCTCATAAATGCTCGCTCTCCACTTAGTCTGGAGTTCAAAGCTCTTCTATACAACTCCGTCTTAAAACCTATCTGGACTTATGGCTCCGAGCTGTGGGGCAACGCATCCAGAAGTAACATAGACATTATTCAGCGAGCACAGTCAAGAATTCTGAGAACTATCACTGGAGCGCCGTGGTACCTTCGGAACGAAGACATACACAGAGACCTAAAAATCAAATTAGTAATCGAAGTAATAGCTGAGAAAAAAATGAAATATAAAGAAAAGCTGACCACCCATACAAATCCCCTCGCAAGAAAACTAATCCGAGTATGCAGTCAAAGCCGGCTGCACCGCAACGACCTCCCAGCCCAGCAATAAACTTATTAGGGCATTAATGAAAAAACTATCACTAAGTGAAAGTTAATTAAGTTAGATTAAGATTTGAACACTTATTGTTAGTCTCTTAACACAAAGGGAAGATTCAATAAATAATAAAAAAAAAGCAAAAAAAAAAAAAAAAAAAAAAAAAAGATATAGCTATCAGGCTTACCAAATCCAAATCGAACTTTAAAAAACTTATAACGATCAACGATCGGCCTAATGAAGGTTCTTGTTGCAATTTTATGGAAATCTGAGTACTATTACATGTAGCTGTTAAACAAAAAATTATATAGCTGTTATTCAAATGCATTTTTGAAAGAGAACTTTCCAAATTTAGATTTTATGACCAACAGATCCTTTACAACACAAAGACATTCGACCAAATGCTGTTTCTAAGAATTGTATACTGATATATGCAAAACAAAATATATCGGAAAACATAACATTCTTATATGAAACAGTTACAGTTGATAACGTAAGAAATATATACCATACAAATGATGTTGAAATGCTAACGTCAGCTGAAAATAATACAAAATTGGTAATATTAGGAGATTTTAACATTTGCCGATCAACAACCACTGATCAGCTCGAGTCTACTTTAAATAATAACAACAAAATGTGCCAACAACAAAACAGTTAACTCAAATTGATTGGATATTTTGTGATAACACAAAAGCGGTGCTGCCGCAATCACTTATCAAACTCCATATAGTCACCATGACGGCGTGTTCCTTAGCTATAATCACTAATTTAATAATTTATTTTTAAATATTAAGTTAATTAGATTATTTTATTATTTTAACTAAAGAATATATGTGCAATGTTGTTTAAGGTATTGTAAATATTCCTCCTCGAGGATTGCGACCTTGCCGTGGTGAGGAGGCTGAGTATTCGAAATTATAAGAGGTTGATATAATCGATGTACTGTTGTAATTGTTCAGTAAATTACACAGAAACCAGCAGCAATCCAAAGATATTTTATATTTTGTATAACTGCAAGGGTATGAAACCTTCGGCAAGCCGAAGGTAGCCTTGCTTTCTTGTTATACCCTTGCAGAGGGTATATTATTTTGCCAAATTTTGCAAAAGTTTGCAACGCTAGGAGACTTCTCCGACCCTATAAAGTATATATATTCTGAATCAGCATCACCAGAGGAGTCGGAAAATGGATGTCCGTCTGTCCGTCCGTCCGTCCGTCCGTCCGTCCGTCCGTCCGTCCGTCCGTCCGTCCGTCCGTCCGTCCGTCCGTCTGTTGCAACGCAAACTAGTCTCTCAGTTTTTGAGCTATCTTCATGAAACTTGGCACACAAGCTTCTTATTGCTGTAGGCTGTAAATAAGTCGGAACGAGCCAGATCGGACCGATATATCGTATAGCTGTCATAGAAACTATCGGCCGATTTTTGTTGTTTTTCAAGATATTGCAACAAGATTTGGCAAATCTTATTCTTATTACGTTCTTAATGTGCTGTCAAAATTGTATCAAAATCGGACCACTATAACATATAGCTGCCATAGGAACAATCGGCTGAAATCAGCAAACCAGTTTTGTTTTTGGAAATACCTCACATTATCAATACTTTTTAATGTTATACAGTAACCCGCCTTTAGTTTTTCCATTTAAATATCTCAGACGTTTATATTATATAGCTGTTATAGGAACAATCAGTCAGTCCGTCTGTCTGTTGCAACGCAAATTAGTCCCCCAGTTATTGAGCTATCTTCATAGCTGTTATTCAAATGCATTTTTGAAAGAGAACTTTCCAAATTTAGATTTTATGACCAACAGATCCTTTACAACACAAAGACATTCGACCAAATGCTGTTTCTAAGAATTGTATACTGATATATGCAAAACAAAATATATCGGAAAACATAACATTCTTATATGAAAAAGTTACAGTTTATAATGTAAGAAATATATACCAGTCCATAACATTTAAATACTTGCATACAATAGTCATAGTTGTTTATAGGAATCCAGCTTTTCCTATTACAAGGTTTCGAAATAAAATCAGAAATGATGTTGAAAGGCTAACGTCAGCTTAAAATAATACAAAATTGGTAATATTAGGAGATTTTAACATTTGCCGATCAACAACCACTGATCAGCTCGAGTCTACTTTAAATAATAAGGGGTTATATCCATTGTTAAATGTGCCAACAACAAAACATTTAACTCAAATTGATTGGATATTTTGTGATAACACAGTAAGCGGTGCTGCCGCAATCACTTATCAAACTCCATATAGTCACCATGACGGCGTGTTCCTTAGCTATAATCACTAATTTAATAATTTATTTTTAAATATTTAGTTAATTAATTTATTTTATTATTGTAAATAAAGAATATATGTGCAATGTTGTTTAATGTATTGTAAATATTCCTCCTCGAGGATTGCGACCTTGCCGTGGTGAGGAGGCTGAGAATTCGAAATTATAAGAGGTTGATATAATCGATGTA
The DNA here is from genome assembly GCA_018901885.1 of Zaprionus kolodkinae. Taxonomy (NCBI): domain Eukaryota; kingdom Metazoa; phylum Arthropoda; class Insecta; order Diptera; family Drosophilidae; genus Zaprionus; species Zaprionus kolodkinae. The sequence continues at coordinate 48,319 of JAEIFM010000073.1, forward strand.
CTGTTATAATTCTTCAATAAATACCACAGAAACCAGCAGCAATCCAAAGATTTTTTATATTTTCTATAACTGCAAGGGTATGAAACCTTTTTTCAAGCCGAAGGTATCCATTTTTTCTTGTTTTTCATAATTTTTTAGAAAAATTTTTGTAAATTTTTTTAAAATTTTTGAAATTTTTTTCGAAATTTTTAAATTTTTTTTCAAAATTTTTTTTTTCAAAATTTTTAAAATTTTGTTCAAAATTTTTGAAATTTTTCAAAATTGTCGAATTTTTTTTTAAAAATTTTTGAAATTTTTTTCAAAATTTTTGAAATTTTTTTAAAATTTTTGAAATTTTTTTTCAAAATTTTTTTTCAAAATTTTTGAAAATTTTTTTCAAAATTTTTGAATTTTTTTTTCAAAAATTTTGAAATTTTTTCAAAATTTTTGAATTTTTTTTTTTTCAAAATTTTTGAAATTTTTTTTCAAAATTTTTGAAATTTTTTTCAAAATTTTTGAAATTTTTTTTCAAAATTTTTGAAATTTTTTTTCAACATTTTTGAAATTTTTTTTTTTTTAAATTTTTAAAATTTTTTTCAAAATTTTTGAAATTTTTTTTTTAAATTTTTTAATTTTTTTTTTAAAATTTTTGAAATTTTTTTCAAAATTTTTGAAATTTTTTTTTCAAAATTTTTGAAATTTTTTCAAAATTTTTTAATTTTTTTAAAATTTTTGAAATTTTTTTAAATTTTTGAAATTTTTTTCAAAATTTTTGAAATTTTTTTTCAAAATTTTTGAAATTTTTTTTTTTTAAATTTTTTTAAAATTTTTGAAATTTTTTTTCAAAATTTTTGAAATTTTTTTTTTTAAATTTTTGAAATTTTTTTCAACATTTTAATTTTTTTTTTTTCAAATTTTTTAAAATTTTTTTTTCAAAATTTTTGAAATTTTTTTCAAAATTTTTGATTTTTTTTTAAATTTTTTGAAGTTTTTTTTAAAAATTTTCGAAATTTTTTTTTTTTCAAAATTTTTGAAATTGATTCAAAACTTTTTGGAAAAATTTTTGAAATTTTATTTAAAACTTTTGAATTTTTTTTTTTAAATTTTTGAAGTTTTTTTCAAAAATTTTGTAAATTTTTTTCAAAATTTTATTTTTTGAATTTTTTTTTTTCAAATTTTTTGACATTTTTTTTTAAATTTTCGAATTTTTTTTTCAAAAATTTTTCAACATTTTAAAATTTTTTTTTAAAATTTTTGAAATTTTTTTCAAAATTTTTGAAATTTTTTCAAAATTTTTGATTTTTTTTAAATTTTTTGAAATTTTTTTTAAAATTTTCGAAATTTTTTTTTTTCAAAATTTTTGAAAATTTTTTCAAAACTTTTTGGAAAAATTTTTAAAATTTTTTTTTAAAACTTTTGAATTTTTTCTCCAAATTTTTGAAATTTTTTTTTCAAAATTTTTGAAGTTTTTTTCAAAATTTTTGTAATTTTTTTCAAAATTTTTGAAATTTTTTTCAAATTTTTTGAAATTTTTTTTAAAATGTTCGAATTTTTTTTTTTTCAAAATTTTTGAAATTTTTTTCAAAACTTTTTGAAATTTTTTTAAAATTTTTGAAATTTTTTTCAAAATTTTTGAAATTTTTTCAAGTTTTTGAAATTTTTTCAAAACTTTTTAATTTTTTTTTTAAATTTTTGAATAATTTTTTAAAATTTTTGAAATTTTTTTCAAAATTTTTGAATTTTTTTTTCAAAATTTTTAAAATTCGTTTTTTTTAATTTTTTGAAAAATTTTTAAAATTTCTTGAAATTTTTTTTAAAATTTTTGAAATTTTTTTTTAAATTTTTGAAATTTTTTTCAACATTTTTAAATTTTTTTTTTTTTAAATTTTTAAAATTTTTTTTCAAAATTTTTGAAATTTTTTTCAAAATTTTTGATTTTTTTTTAAATTTTTGATTTTTTTTTTCAAAACTTTTGAAATTTTTGAAATTTTTTTCAAAATTTTTGAAATTTTTTTCAAAATTTTTGAAATTTTTTTCAAAATTTTTAAAATTTTTGAAATTTTTTTTCAAAATTTTTGAATTTTTTTCAAAATTTTTGAAATTTTTATACCCTTGCAGAGGGTATATTAATTTTAGCCAGAAGTTTGCAACGCACCTTAGGAGACATCTCCGACCCTATAAAGTATATATATTCTGAATCAGCATCACCAGGAGAGTCGGAAAATGGATGTCCGTCTGTCCGTCCGTCCGTCCGTCCGTCTGTTGCAACGCAAACTAGTCTCTCAGTTTTTGAGCTATCTTCATGAAACTTGGCACACAAGCTTCTTATTGCTGTAGGCAGTAAATAAGTCGGAACGAGCCAGATCGGACCGATATATCGTATAGCTGTCATAGAAGCTATCGGCCGATTTTTGTTGTTTTTCAAGATATTGCAACAAGATTTGGCAAATCTTATTTTTATTACGTTCTTAATATGCTGTCAAAATTGTATCAAAATCGGACCACTATAACATATAGCTGCCATAGGAACAATCGGCTGAAATCAGGGTTTTTCTATGCAATCCTGTTTTGTTTTTGGAAATACCGCACATTATCAATACTTTTTAATGTTATACAGTAACCCGTCCTTAGTTTTTCCATTTAAATATCTCAGACGTATATATTTTATAGCTGTTATAGGAACAATCAGTCGGTCCGTCTGTCTGTTGCAACGCAAATTAGTCCCCCAGTTATTGAGCTGTCATCATGAAACTTTGCTCACAAGCTTCTTATTTCTGCCCTCTTTAAATAAGTCGGAACGGGCCAGATCGGACTGATATATCGTATAGCTGTTATGGATCCTATCGGCCGATTTTCGTTATATTTCAAGATATAGCTATCATTATATTATATATCGAACGTCGGCGAGTGCAGACGTGTTTCTTTCAAGCTACGAATAGAAAGTTCTAAAAACTACAACAGTATAGTGAAAGTTAAACACAAAGTGTAAAGTGCAGTTTGCACAACTAACAATTATTGACTATAGTAATTATTTACTAAAATAAATAATTATTCCATATTGTTCTGGTAATTGTTATATGTGGACTTAGAACAATGAATCAAAACGACATACGTTCTCAGCGACAATGTGAACAAGACGAGCGCCGGCTCTCTTTACAACGCAACAATGCATACTTTTCTTTCGTCTCACCGCAAATCGGTGATCGAGCACCCTCACCTTCAACTAACTCGAAACTTTTGCCCTCAGAGAACGACAGACCGCGTTCTTGCTCTCCCTCTCTGCCTGCCTCGGCTCACAAGTCGTGGAGCGAAGAGACCGCCTCTCCTACCCCGCTCCTCTCGCAGCGCCAAACGACCATTCCGGGTAACTGCAACACTGCAATAACGAGTGCAGTGACCTCACTGGCAACTGTCACTGCTACCACAACAACAACTTCGTCAGCGGCCCAACTAATTATCGCTGTGCCAGCTGTAAATAATTCAGCAGCACTGACCGTTTGCAACAACAATAATGCACGCAAAGAAGAATCAAAACAAAAGCAGAAGTCGATTTCGACTGTGCAGACTGGCATGGATCGCTACATCCAAATCAAGAGAAAACACAGCCCTCAAAACAATAAGGCGGGTAATCAACCCAAAATCAATCGAACCAACAACGGCAATGAAAACTCTGCAGTAAATAATTCAAACCGATATGCTATCTTGGCTGATTCTGCGACCGAACAACCCAACGAAAAAACGGTAGGGGAACCAAAAAAGACCAGGCCTCCACCAATTTTCATACGAGAACAAAGTACAAATGCACTTGTAAATAAACTCGTTGCTTTGATTGGTGACAGCAAATTCCACATTATCCCACTTAAAAAAGGAAATATTCATGAAATAAAACTACAGATCCAAACAGAAGCAGACCACCGTATAGTGACTAAATACCTAAATGATGCTGGTAAAAACTACTACACATACCAATTAAAAAGTTGCAAAGGGCTACAGGTAGTACTTAAGGGCATTGAAGCAACAGTGACACCAGCTGAGATAATTGAGGCTCTGAAGGTCAAAAACTTTTCTGCAAAAGCAGCTATTAATATTTTAAACAAAGACAAAGTTCCGCAGCCACTATTCAAAATAGAACTCGAACCAGAGCTCCAGGCACTAAAGAAAAACGAAATGCACCCAATATACAATTTACAGTACTTGCTACATCGGAGGATCACCGTGGAGGAGCCGCACAAACGTATCAATCCAGTTCAATGTACTAATTGCCAAGAATACGGCCACACCAAGGCATACTGCACCCTTAAGTCCGTATGTGTTGTCTGTAGCGAACCTCATACTACCACTAACTGCCCCAAAAACAAGGACGATAAGTCTGTGAAGAAATGCAGTAACTGCGGGGAAAAACATACTGCAAACTACAGAGGCTGTGTGGTGTACAAAGAATTGAAGAGCCGCCTAAACAAACGTATTGCCACAGCACATACATACAACAAAGTCAATTTCTACTCTCCGCAACCGATTTTTCAACCACCCCTAACTGTCCCAAGCACTACTCCAACAATTTCTTTCGCTAGCGCCCTAAAATCCGGACTAGAAGTGCCCGCCCCACCGACAAGAACTGCTCATTCCGAACATACACCGACAAACATCCAACAAACACAACAAAGTGGCATCGAAGCTATGATGCTATCCCTACAGCAAAGCATGAAAGACTTTATGACGTTCATGCAAAATACTTTGCAAGAGCTCATGAAAAACCAAAATATCCTGATTCAACTTCTTGTATCTTCAAAATCCCCATAATGGCTTCCCTACGGATATCTCTGTGGAACGCAAATGGCGTTTCACGGCATACACAAGAGCTCACACAGTTCATTTACGAAAAAAACATCGACGTAATGCTACTATCAGAAACGCACCTCACAAATAAAAACAATTTTCATATACCAGGATACTTGTTCTATGGTACAAATCATCCAGATGGTAAAGCTCATGGAGGCACTGGAATACTCATCAGAAATCGCATAAAACACCACCACTTAAACAATTTTGACAAAAACTACTTACAATCTACGTCCATAGCCTTACAACTCAACAATGGTTCAACGACTCTAGCCGCAGTCTACTGCCCACCGCGCTTTCCAATCTCTGAGGATCAATTCATGGAATTCTTTAACACACTAGGTGACAGGTTCATTGCAGCGGGTGACTATAACGCCAAGCACACCCATTGGGGATCTCGACTTGTGACGCCAAAGGGTAAGCAATTGTACAATGCGCTTACGAAGCCAGAAAACAAGCTAGACTATGTATCCCCGGGTAAGCCTACATACTGGCCAGCAGACCCAAGAAAAATCCCAGACCTGATCGATTTTGCAATTACTAAACATGTCCCCCGCAACATGGTCACCGCCGAAGCACTAGCAGATTTATCATCAGATCACTCACCTGTTTTTCTAAATATGCTAACTCGCCCCCACTTCGTCGACCCACCGTATAGACTCACAAATTTTAGAACAAACTGGCCAAGGTATCAAAAGTATGTCTGTTCACACATAGAACTAACGACGGCATTATCTACAAAGGAGGATATAGACAAGTCAACGGAAACTCTTGGAAATATTTTAGTTTCGGCTGCAAAGGCTTCAACCCCGCCAGTGACGTATGCAAAACCAAACTACATCAAAACTAATCGCGAAATCGAGCGGCTGGTATTAGATAAACGACGCCTACGAAGGGATTGGCAGTCTAATAGATCACCAACTACAAAGCACATGCTTAAAATAGCCACACGCAGGCTTACCAATGCTCTTAAACAAGAGGAAAAAAACAGCCAACGTTCATATATCGAGCAACTCTCTCCCACCAGCACTAAGTACCCTCTGTGGAGAGCTCACAGAAACCTAAAGACTCCAATAGCGCCAATTATGCCACTACGAAGTCCCTCTGGCACCTGGTTTCGAAGTGATGAGGAAAGAGCCAGTGCTTTCGCTGACCATTTACAAAATGTATTCCGACCAAATCCCTCTACCAACACATTTATTCTCCCTCCTTTAATAGCAGCCAATCTAGATCCTCAAGAACCCATTGAATTCCGACCATGTGAATTAGCAAAGGTTATCAAAGAGCAAATGAACCCAAGAAAATCGCCTGGCTACGACCTAATAACTCCAAGAATGCTCATTGAACTCCCAAAGTGTGCTATTCTTCACATCTGCTTGTTGTTCAACGCAATCGCCAAGCTTGGATACTTCCCTCAAAAATGGAAAAAGTCGACCATAGTAATGATTCCAAAGCCAGGAAAAGATAAAACGCAGCCATCATCATATAGACCGATAAGCTTACTAACATGTCTCTCAAAGCTGTTTGAAAAAATGCTACTCCTACGGATTAGCCCTCATCTTAGAATAAACAACACACTTCCAACACATCAATTTGGCTTCAGAGAAAAACATGGAACTATCGAACAGGTCAATCGAATCACGTCAGAAATTCGTACTGCTTTTGAACATCGAGAATACTGCACAGCCATTTTTCTAGACGTCGCGCAGGCATTTGACAGAGTGTGGCTCGATGGACTTTTGTTTAAAATAATCAAGCTGTTGCCCCAAAACACACATAAGCTACTGAAGTCATACCTATATAACAGAGTGTTTGCAATAAGATGCGATACAAGCACCTCACGCGATTGCGCAATCGAAGCTGGAGTGCCGCAAGGCAGTGTACTGGGTCCAATCTTATACACCCTGTATACGGCGGATTTCCCCACAGACTACAATCTAACAACCTCCACGTTCGCTGATGATACCGCGATACTCAGTCGCTCCAAATGCCCAACAAAAGCCACGGCACTCCTATCCCGACACTTAACATCTGTAGAACGATGGCTTGCCGACTGGAGAATTTCAATAAATGTTCAAAAATGCAAGCAGGTTACCTTTACCTTAAACAAACAAACATGCCCACCACTGGTCTTGAATAACATATGCATTCCACAAGCCGACGAGGTAACCTATCTGGGTGTTCATCTGGACAGGCGGCTCACTTGGCGCAAACATATAGAAGCCAAATCGATACATCTTAAACTTAAAGCAAGGAACCTCCACTGGCTCATAAATGCTCGCTCTCCACTTAGTCTGGAGTTCAAAGCTCTTCTATACAACTCCGTCTTAAAACCTATCTGGACTTATGGCTCCGAGCTGTGGGGCAACGCATCCAGAAGTAACATAGACATTATTCAGCGAGCACAGTCAAGAATTCTGAGAACTATCACTGGAGCGCCGTGGTACCTTCGGAACGAAGACATACACAGAGACCTAAAAATCAAATTAGTAATCGAAGTAATAGCTGAGAAAAAAATGAAATATAAAGAAAAGCTGACCACCCATACAAATCCCCTCGCAAGAAAACTAATCCGAGTATGCAGTCAAAGCCGGCTGCACCGCAACGACCTCCCAGCCCAGCAATAAACTTATTAGGGCACTAATGAAAAAACTATCACTAAGTAAAAGTTAATTAAGTTAGATTAAGATTTGAACACTTATTGTTAGTCTCTTAACACAAAGGGAAGATTCAATAAATAATAAAAAAGCAAAAAAAAAAAAAAAAAAAAAAAAAGATATAGCTATCAGGCTTACCAAATCCAAATCGAACTTTAATAACTTATAACGATCAACGATCGGCCTAATGAAGGTTCTTGTTGCAATTTTATGGAAATCTGAGTACTATTACATGTAGCTGTTAAACAAAAAATTATATAGCTGTTATTCAAATGCATTTTTGAAAGAGAACTTTCCAAATTTAGATTTTATGACCAACAGATCCTTTACAACACAAAGACATTCGACCAAATGCTGTTTCTAAGAATTGTATACTGATATATGCAAAACAAAATATATCGGAAAACATAACATTCTTATATGAAACAGTTACAGTTGATAACGTAAGAAATATATACCATACAAATGATGTTGAAATGCTAACGTCAGCTGAAAATAATACAAAATTGGTAATATTAGGAGATTTTAACATTTGCCGATCAACAACCACTGATCAGCTCGAGTCTACTTTAAATAATAACAACAAAATGTGCCAACAACAAAACAGTTAACTCAAATTGATTGGATATTTTGTGATAACACAGTAAGCGGTGCTGCCGCAATCACTTATCAAACTCCATATAGTCACCATGACGGCGTGTTCCTTAGCTATAATCACTTATTTAATAATTTATTTTTAAATATTAAGTTAATTAGATTATTTTATTATTTTAACTAAAGAATATATGTGCAATGTTGTTTAAGGTATTGTAAATATTCCTCCTCGAGGATTGCGACCTTGCCGTGGTGAGGAGGCTGAGTATTCGAAATTATAAGAGGTTGATATAATCGATGTACTGTTGTAATTGTTCAGTAAATTACACAGAAACCAGCAGCAATCCAAAGATATTTTATATTTTGTATAACTGCAAGGGTATGAAACCTTCGGCAAGCCGAAGGTAGCCTTGCTTTCTTGTTATACCCTTGCAGAGGGTATATTAATTTTAGCCAGAAGTTTGCAACGCACCTTAGGAGACTTCTCCGACCCTATAAAGTATATATATTCTGAATCAGCATCACCAGAGGAGTCGGAAAATGGATGTCCGTCTGTCCGTCCGTCCGTCCGTCCGTCCGTCCGTCCGTCCGTCCGTCCGTCCGTCCGTCCGTCCGTCCGTCCGTCCGTCCGTCTGTTGCAACGCAAACTAGTCTCTCAGTTTTTGAGCTATCTTCATGAAACTTGGCACACAAGCTTCTTATTGCTGTAGGCTGTAAATAAGTCGGAACGAGCCAGATCGGACCGATATATCGTATAGCTGTCATAGAAACTATCGGCCGATTTTTGTTGTTTTTCAAGATATTGCAACAAGATTTGGCAAATCTTATTCTTATTACGTTCTTAATGTGCTGTCAAAATTGTATCAAAATCGGACCACTATAACATATAGCTGCCATAGGAACAATCGGCTGAAATCAGCAAACCAGTTTTGTTTTTGGAAATACCTCACATTATCAATACTTTTTAATGTTATACAGTAACCCGCCTTTAGTTTTTCCATTTAAATATCTCAGACGTTTATATTATATAGCTGTTATAGGAACAATCAGTCAGTCCGTCTGTCTGTTGCAACGCAAATTAGTCCCCCAGTTATTGAGCTATCTTCATAGCTGTTATTCAAATGCATTTTTGAAAGAGAACTTTCCAAATTTAGATTTTATGACCAACAGATCCTTTACAACACAAAGACATTCGACCAAATGCTGTTTCTAAGAATTGTATACTGATATATGCAAAACAAAATATATCGGAAAACATAACATTCTTATATGAAAAAGTTACAGTTTATAATGTAAGAAATATATACCAGTCCATAACATTTAAATACTTGCATACAATAGTCATAGTTGTTTATAGGAATCCAGCTTTTCCTATTACAAGGTTTCGAAATAAAATCAGAAATGATGTTGAAAGGCTAACGTCAGCTTAAAATAATACAAAATTGGTAATATTAGGAGATTTTAACATTTGCCGATCAACAACCACTGATCAGCTCGAGTCTACTTTAAATAATAAGGGGTTATATCCATTGTTAAATGTGCCAACAACAAAACATTTAACTCAAATTGATTGGATATTTTGTGATAACACAGTAAGCGGTGCTGCCGCAATCACTTATCAAACTCCATATAGTCACCATGACGGCGTGTTCCTTAGCTATAATCACTAATTTAATAATTTATTTTTAAATATTTAGTTAATTAATTTATTTTATTATTGTAAATAAAGAATATATGTGCAATGTTGTTTAATGTATTGTAAATATTCCTCCTCGAGGATTGCGACCTTGCCGTGGTGAGGAGGCTGAGAATTCGAAATTATAAGAGGTTGATATAATCGATGTACTGTTATAATTCTTCAATAAATACCACAGAAACCAGCAGCAATCCAAAGATTTTTTATATTTTCTATAACTGCAAAGGGTATGAAACCTTCGGCAAGCCGAAGGTAGCCTTGCTTTCTTGTTTTTCATAATTTTTAGAAAAATTTTTGTAAATTTTTTTAAAATTTTTGAAATTTTTTTTCGAAATTTTTAAATTTTTTTCAAAATTTTTTTTTCAAAATATTTAAAATTTTGTTCAAAATTTTGAAATTTCAAAATTGTCGATTTTTTGGAAAAATTTTTGAAATTTTTTCAAAATTTTTGAAATTTTTTTAAAATTTTCGAAATTTTTTTCAAAATATTTTTTTTCAAAATTTTTGAAATTTTTTTCAAAATTTTTGAAATTTTTTCAAAAATTTTGAAATTAATATCAACATTTTTGAAATTTTTTTCAAAATTTTTGAAATTTTTTTCAAAATTTTTGAAATTTTTTTCAAAATTTTTGAAATTTTTTTTCAAAATTTTTGAATTTTTTTCAAATTTTTTGAAATTTTTTTTCAACATTTTTGTTTTTTTTTTAAATTTTTAAATTTTTTTCAAAATTTTTGATTTTTTTTTAAATTTTTTAAATTTTTTTTAAAATTTTCGAAATTTTTTCAAAATTGATAAATTTTTTCAAATTTTTGAAATTTTTTCAAAATTTTTAAATTTTTTTTTTAAAATTTTTGAAATTTTTTTAAATTTTTGAAATTTTTTTTCAAAATTTTTGAAATTTTTTCAAAATTTGTGAAATTTTTTTAAAATTTTTAAATTTTTTTTTTTAAATTTTTAAAATTTTTGAAATTTTTTTCAAGATTTTTGAAAATTTTTTTTTAAAATTTTCGAATTTTTTTTCAAAATTTTTTTCAAAATTTTTGAAATTTTTTTCAAAATTTTTGAAATTTTTTTCAAAATTTTTGAAATTAATATCAACATTTTTGAAATTTTTTTCAAAATTTTTGAAATTTTTTTCAAAATTTTGAAATTTTTTTTTCAAAATTTTTGAAATTTTTTCAAATTTTTGAAATTTTTTTTTTCAACATTTTTGTATTTTTTTTTTAAATTTTTTAAATTTTTTTTCAAAATTTTTGATTTTTTTTTAAATTTTTTAAATTTTTTTTAAAATTTTTGAAATTTTTAAAATTTTTGAAAATTTTTTTCAAAATTTTTGAAATTTTTTTTTAAAATTTTTGAAATTTTTTTCAAAATTGAAACTTTTTTCAAATTTTTGAAATTGAATTTTTTCAAAATTTTTAATTTTTTTTTAAAATTTTTGAAATTTTTTTTTAAAATTTTTGAAATTTTTTTTTCAAAATTTTTGTATTTATACCCTTCGACCATTGAAAATGGTCAAAAAAGGGTATACCAACTTTGTGCAAAATGTATGTAACAGGCATAAGGAGGCGTGGCAGACCCCATAAAGTATATATATTCTTGCTCAGCATCACTATCCGAGTCGATTGAGACATGTCCGTCTGTCTGTCCGTCTGTCCGTCTGTCCGTCTGTATGAGACAACAGATCTCAGCTATTAAAAAAGCTAGAGATACCGAATTTGGCATGAAGGTTCCTGTAAATCATAGGCAGATAAAGTTTATCTCTAATTTTTTATGCCACGCCCACCGCCCCCGCAAATCGGTTATTTGCGATTATTAAGCAAAGTATTAAACCCATAACGTTCTACTTTGGTATGTATAAAGCTAAATGCAATATAAACATATCCTCCAAATTACAATCCGATCGGACAAATAGCACAGAAGTTATTCAAGTCAACGTTTTCAGTACAAATGTTCGGTACGGGCAGCAGCCGATGCGCTGCTTTAATCAGTTGACGCCGACGTCGACGTTGCATCGTGTCGCTTTACTCTTTATGCGCGTCGCTGCGTACGTGCGAGCGAGTAAGCTATATGTACTTAAAGTATTTGTGCAGAATTCTCTGTTTGAAATTATGAGTGTGGTTACACGTTTGTAAAGGATTTGGAAAATTGGGAGAAGGGTATCTTACTGTCGGGCGCCCGCCTGTAGCCTTACCCACTTTTTTTTTTAAATTTTTAAAATTTTTTTTCAAAATTTTTTAAATTTTTTTCAAAATTTTTCAAAAATTTTTTTTCAAAATTTTTGAAACTTTTTTCAAATTTTTGAAATTTTTTCAAAACTTTTTAATTTTTTTAAAAAATTTTTTAAATTTTTTTAAAATTTTTGAAATTTTTTTCAAAATTTTTGTGGTTTTTTTAAATTTTTAAAATTTTTTTCAAAATTTTTGAGTTTTTTTTTTTAAATTTTTGAAATTTTTTTTAAATTTTCGAAATTTTTTTTTTTTTGAAAAAAATTTTTTTTTTTTAAATTTTTAAATTTTTTAAAATTTTTGAAATTTTTTCAAAATTTTTGAAATTTTTTTTAAAATTTTCGAAATTTTTGTTCAAAATTTTTGAAATTTTTTTTCAAAATTTTTGAAATTTTTTTCAAAATTTTTGAAATTAATATCAACATTTTTGAAATTTTTTTCAAAATTTTTGAAATTTTTGAAATTTTTTTTCAAAATTTTTGAAATCTTTTTCAAATTTTTGAAATTTTTTTTCAACATTTTTGTATTTTTTTTTAAATTTTTAAAATTTTTTTCAAAATTTTTGAATTTTTTTTTAAATTTTTTAAATTTTTTTTAAAATTTTTCAAATTTTTTCAAAATTTTTGAAATTTTTTTCAAAATTTTTGAAATTTTTTTTTAAAATTTTTGAAATTTTTTTCAAAATTGAAATTTTTTCAAATTTTTGAAATTTTTTCAAAACCTTTTAATTTTTTTTAAAAATTTTTGAAATTTTTTTTAAAATTTTTGAAATTTTTTTTTCAAAATTTTTGTATTTATACCCTTCGACCATTGAAAATGGTCAAAAAAGGGTATACTAACTTTGTGCAAAATGTATGTAACAGGCATAAGGAGGCGTGGCAGACCCCATAAAGTATATATATTCTTGCTCAGGATCACTAGCCGAGTCGATTGAGACATGACCGTCTGTCTGTCCGTCTGTCCGTCTGTCCGGCTGTCCGTCTGTCCGTCTGTCCGTCTGTTTGTTTGAGACAACAGATCTTAGCTATTAAAAAAGCTAGAGACACCAAATTTGGCATGAAGGTTCCTATATATTCGGGGCAGGTGAAGTTTATGTCAAATGTTTGCTGCCACGCCCACCGCCCCCGCAAATCGGTAATTTACGATTATTAAGCAAAGTATTAAACTTATAAAGTTCTGCTTCGGTATGTATAAAGCTGAATGCAATGTGAACATATCCTTCAAGTTACAATCCGATCGGACCAATAACACAGAAGTTATTCAAGTCAACGTTTTCAGTACAAATGTTCGGTACGGGCAGCAGCCGACGCGCTGCTTTGAGCAGTTGACGCCGACGTCGACGTTGCGTCGTGTCGCTTTACTCTTTACGCGCGTCGCTGCGTACGTGAGAGCGAGTAAGCTATATGTACTTGAAGTATTTGTGCAGAATTCTCTGTTTGAAATTATGAGTATAGTTACACGCTTGTAACGGATTTAGAAAATTGGGAGAAGGGTATCTTACTGTCGGGCGCCCGACTGTAGCCTTATATACTTGTTATACCCTTCGACCATTGAAAATGGTCAAAAAAGGGTATACTAACTTTGTGCAAAATGTATGTAACAGGCATAAGGAGGCGTGGCAGACCCCATAAAGTATATATATTCTTGCTCAGGATCACTAGCCGAGTCGATTGAGACATGTCCGTCTGTCTGTCCGTCTGTCCGTCTGTCCGTCTGTTTGTTTGAGACAACAGATCTCAGCTATTAACAAGAAAGCAAGGCTACCTTCGGCTTGCCGAAGGTTTCATACCCTTGCAGTTATAGAAAATATAAAAAATCTTTGGATTGCTGCTGGTTTCTGTGGTATTTATTGAAGAATTATAACAGTACATCGATTATATCAACCTCTTATAATTTCGAATTCTCAGCCTCCTCACCACGGCAAGGTCGCAATCCTCGAGGAGGAATATTTACAATACATTAAACAACATTGCACATATATTCTTTATTTACAATAATAAAATAAATTAATTAACTAAATATTTAAAAATAAATTATTAAATTAGTGATTATAGCTAAGGAACACGCCGTCATGGTGACTATATGGAGTTTGATAAGTGATTGCGGCAGCACCGCTTACTGTGTTATCACAAAATATCCAATCAATTTGAGTTAAATGTTTTGTTGTTGGCACATTTAACAATGGATATAACCCCTTATTATTTAAAGTAGACTCGAGCTGATCAGTGGTTGTTGATCGGCAAATGTTAAAATCTCCTAATATTACCAATTTTGTATTATTTTAAGCTGACGTTAGCCTTTCAACATCATTTCTGATTTTATTTCGAAACCTTGTAATAGGAAAAGCTGGATTCCTATAAACAACTATGACTATTGTATGCAAGTATTTAAATGTTATGGACTGGTATATATTTCTTACATTATAAACTGTAACTTTTTCATATAAGAATGTTATGTTTTCCGATATATTTTGTTTTGCATATATCAGTATACAATTCTTAGAAACAGCATTTGGTCGAATGTCTTTGTGTTGTAAAGGATCTGTTGGTCATAAAATCTAAATTTGGAAAGTTCTCTTTCAAAAATGCATTTGAATAACAGCTATGAAGATAGCTCAATAACTGGGGGACTAATTTGCGTTGCAACAGACAGACGGACTGACTGATTGTTCCTATAACAGCTATATAATATAAACGTCTGAGATATTTAAATGGAAAAACTAAAGGCGGGTTACTGTATAACATTAAAAAGTATTGATAATGTGAGGTATTTCCAAAAACAAAACTGGTTTGCTGATTTCAGCCGATTGTTCCTATGGCAGCTATATGTTATAGTGGTCCGATTTTGATACAATTTTGACAGCACATTAAGAACGTAATAAGAATAAGATTTGCCAAATCTTGTTGCAATATCTTGAAAAACAACAAAAATCGGCCGATAGTTTCTATGACAGCTATACGATATATCGGTCCGATCTGGCTCGTTCCGACTTATTTACAGCCTACAGCAATAAGAAGCTTGTGTGCCAAGTTTCATGAAGATAGCTCAAAAACTGAGAGACTAGTTTGCGTTGCAACAGACGGACGGACGGACGGACGGACGGACGGACGGACGGACGGACGGACGGACGGACGGACGGACGGACGGACGGACGGACGGACGGACGGACAGACGGACATCCATTTTCCGACTCCTCTGGTGATGCTGATTCAGAATATATATACTTTATAGGGTCGGAGAAGTCTCCTAAGGTGCGTTGCAAACTTCTGGCTAAAATTAATATACCCTCTGCAAGGGTATAAAAAAGCTAGAGACACCAAATTTGGTATGAAGGTTCCTATATATTCGGGGCAGGTGAAGTTTATGTCAAATGATTGATGCCACGCCCACCGCCCCCGCAAATCGGTAATTTACGATTATTAAGCAGAGTGTTAAACTTATAAAGTTCTGCTTTGGTATGTATGAAGCTGAATGCAATATGAACATGTCCTCCAAATTACAATCCGATCGGACAAATAACACGGAAGTTATTAAAGTCAACGTTTTCAGTACAAATGTTCGCTACGAGCGGCAGCCGACGCGCTGCTTTGAGCAGTTGACGCCGACGTCGACGTTGCGTCGTGTCGCTTTACTTTTTACGCGCGTCGCTGTGTGAGTGCGAGCGAGTTAGCTATATGTAGTAGAATAATTTGTGCAGAATTTTTGTTTGAAATTATGAATATAGTTACACGCTTGGAACGGATTTTGAAAATTGGGAGAAGGGTATCTTACTGTCGGGCGCCCGACTGTAGCCTTACCTACTTGTTTTTTTTTAAATTTTTAAAATTTTTTTCAAAATTTTTGATTTTTATACCCTTTGACCATTGAAAATGGTCAAAAAAAGGGTATACTAACTTTGTGGAAAATGTATGTAACAGGCATAAGGAGGCGTGGCAGACCCCATAAAGTATATATATTCTTGCTCAGGATCACTAGCCGAGTCGATTGAGACATGTCCGTCTGTCTGTCCGTCTGTCCGTCTGTCCGTCTGTCCGTCTGTATGAGACAACAGATCTCAGCTATTAAAAAAGCTAGAGATACCAAATTTGGCATGAAGGTTCCTGTAAATCATAGGCAGATAAAGTTTATCTCAGTTTTTTGATGCCACGCCCACCGCCCCCGCAAATCGGTTATTTGCGATTATTAAGCAAAGTATTAAACCCATAACGTTCTGCTTTGGTATGTATAAAGCTTAATGCAATATGAACATATTCTCCAAATTACAATCCGATCGGACCAATAACACAGAAGTTATTCAAGTCAACGTTTTCAGTACAAATGTTCGGTACGAGCAGCAGCCGACGCGCTGCTTTGAGCAGTTAACGCCGACGTCGACGTTGCGTCGTATCGCTTTACTCTTTACGCGCGTCGCTGTGTGAGTGCGAGCGAGTAAGCTATATGTACTAGAAGTATTTGTGCAGAATTCTGTGTTTGAAATTATGAGTGTGGTTACACGTTTGTAACGGATTTGGAAAATTGGGAGAAGGGTATCTTACTGTCGGGCGCCCGACTGTAGCCTTACCCACTTGTTTTTTTTAAATTTTTTAAATTTTTTTTAAAATTTTCGAAATTTTTCTAAATTTTTCGAAATTTTTTTTTAAAAATTTTTTTCAAAATTTTTTAAATTTTTTCAAATTTTTCAAAATTTTTCAATTGAAATTTTTTTCAAAATTTTTGAAATTTTTTTTCAAATTTTTGAAATTTTTTTCAAAACTTTTTAATTTTTTTTTAAAAATTTTTTAAATTTTTGTAAATTTTTTTAAAATTTTTGAAATTTTTTTTCAAAATTTTTGATTTTTTTTTTAATTTTTAAAATTTTTTTCAAAATTTTTGAATTTTTTTTAAAATTTTTGAAATTTTTTTTAAATTTTTGAAATTTTTTTTCAAAATTTTGAAATTTTTTTCAAAATTTTTGAAATTTTTTTAAAATTTTTGAAATTTTTTTTAAAATTTTTGAAATTTTTTTTTTAAATTTTTAAAATTTTTGAAATTTTTTTCAAGATTTTTGAAATTTTTTTTTTAAAATTTTCGAAATTTTTTTTCAAAATTTTTTTTCAAAATTTTTGAAATTTTTTTCAAAATTTTTGAAATTTTTTCAAAATTTTTGAAATTAATATCAACATTTTTGAAATTTTTTTCAAAATTTTTGAAATTTTTTTCAAAATTTTTGAAATTTTTTTCAAAATTTTTGAAACTTTTTTCAAATTTTTGAAATTTTTTTTCAACATTTTTGTATTTATACCCTTCGACCATTGAAAATGGTCAAAAAAGGGTATACTAACTTTGTGCAAAATGTATGTAACAGGCATAAGGAGGCGTGGCAGACCCCATAAAGTATATATATTCTTGCTCAGGATCACTAGCCGAGTCGATTGAGACATGTCCGTCTTTCTGTCCGTCTGTCCGTCTGTCCGTCTGTCCGTCTGTATGAGACAACAGATCTCAGCTATTAAAAAAGCTAGAGACACCAAATTTGGCATGAAGGTTCCTATGAATCATAGGCAGATAAAGTTTATTTCAAATGTTTGCTGCAACGCCCACCGCCCCCGCAAATCGGTTATTTGCGATTATTAAGCAAAGTATTAAACCCATAACGTTCTGCTTCGGTATGTATAAAGCTGAGTGCAATATAAACATATCCTCCAAATAACATTCCGATCGGACCAAGAACACAGAAGTTATTCAAGTCAACGTTTTCAGTACAAATGTTCGGTACGGGCAGCAGCCGACGCGCTGCTTTGAGCAGTTGACGCCGACGTCGACGTTGCGTCGTGTCGCTTTACTCTTTACGCGCGTCGCTGTGTGAGTGCGAGCGAGTAAGCTATATGTAGTAGAAGAATTTGTGCAGAATTTTTGTTTGATATTATGAGTATAGTTACACGCTTGTAACGGATTTTAAAAATTGGGAGAAGGGTATCTTACTGTCGGGCGTCCGACTGTAGCCTTACCACTATGTTTTTTTTTAAATTTTTAAAATTTTTTCAAAATTTTTGATTTTTTTTTAAATTTTTTTTAAAATTTTCGAAATTTTTTTCAAAATTTTTGAAATTTTTTTCAAAATTTTTGAAATTTTTTTTAAAATTTTTGAAATTTTTTTCAAAATTTTTGAAATTTTTTTCAAAATTTTTGAAATTAATATCAACATTTTTGAAATTTTTTTCAAAATTTTTGAAATTTTTTTCAAAATTTTTGAAATTTTTTTTCAAAATTTTTGAAATTTTTTCAAAATTTTTTTTTTCAAATTTTTGAAATTTTTTTTCAACATTTTTGTATTTTTTTTAAATTTTTAAAAATTTTTTCAAAATTTTTGATTTTTTTTTTAAATTTTTTTTTAAATTTTTTTTTTAAAATTTTCGAATTTTTTTTCAAAATTTTTGAAATTTTTTTCAAAATTTTTGAATTTTTTTTTTAAAATTTTTGACATTTTTTTCAAAATTTGAAATTTTTTTTCAAATTTTTGAAATTTTTTCAAAACTTTTTAATTTTTTTTAAAAATTTTTAAATTTTTTTTTAAAATTTTTGAAATTTTTTTTCAAAATTTTTGTATTTATACCCTTCGACCATTGAAAATGGTCAAAAAAGGGTATACTAACTTTGTGCAAAATGTATGTAACAGGCATAAGGAGGCGTGGCAGACCCCATAAAGTATATATATTCTTGCTCAGCATCACTAGCCGAGTCGATTGAGACATGTCCGTCTGTCTGTCCGTCTGTCCGTCTGTATGAGACAACAGATCTCAGCTATTAAAAAAGCTAGAGATACCAAATTTGGCATGAAGGTTCCTGTAAATCATAGGCAGATAAAGTTTATCTCAAATTTTTTATGCCACGCCCACCGCCCCCGCAAATCGGTTATTTGCGATTATTAAGCAAAGTATTAAATCCATAACGTTCTACTTTGGTATGTATAAAGCTAAATGCAATATAAACATATCCTCCAAATTACAATCCGATCGGACAAATAACACAGAAGTTATTCAAGTCAACGTTTTCAGTACAAATGTTCGGTACGGGCAGCAGCCGACGCGCTGCTTTAATCAGTTGACGCCGACGTCGACGTTGCATCGTGTCGCTTTACTCTTTATGCGCGTCGCTGCGTACGTGCGAGCGAGTAAGCTATATGTACTTGAAGTATTTGTGCAGAATTCTCTGTTTGAAATTATGAGTGTGGTTACACGTTTGTAAAGGATTTGGAAAATTGGGAGAAGGGGTATTTTACTGTCGGGC
This sequence comes from Zaprionus kolodkinae, assembly GCA_018901885.1. Classification (NCBI taxonomy): domain Eukaryota; kingdom Metazoa; phylum Arthropoda; class Insecta; order Diptera; family Drosophilidae; genus Zaprionus; species Zaprionus kolodkinae. The sequence goes on from JAEIFM010000073.1 coordinate 67,579, forward strand.
GCCCGACTGTCAGCCTTACCCATTTTTTTTTTTTAAATTTTTAAATTTTTTTCAAAATTTTTAAATTTTTTTTCAAAATTTTTCAAATTTTTTTTCAAAATTTTTGAAACTTTTTCAAAATTTTTGAATTTTTTTCAAAACTTTTTAATTTTTTTTAAAAATTTTTTAAATTTTTTTAAAATTTTTGAAATTTTTTTCAAAATTTTTGTGTTTTTTTTTAAATTATTAAAATTTTTTTCAAAATTTTTGAGTTTTTTTTTAAAATTTTTGAAATTTTTTTTAAATTTTTCGAAATTTTTTTTCAAAATTTTTGAAATTTTTTTCAAAATTTTTGAAATTTTTTTTTAAAATTTTTGAAATTTTTTTTTTAAAATTTTTAAATTTTTTAAATTTTTGAAATTTTTAATTTTTTTCAAAATTTTTGAAATTTTTTTTAAAATTTTCGAAATTTTTGTTCAAAATTTTTGAAATTTTTTTCAAAATTTTTGAAATTTTTTTCAAAATTTTTGAAATTAATATCAACATTTTTTTGAAATTTTTTTTTTCAAAATTTTTGAATTTTTTTTTCAAAATTTTTGAAATTTTTTTTCAAAATTTTTGAAATTTTTTTCAAATTTTTGAAAATTTTTTTTTCAACATTTTTTAAATTTTTAAATTTTTTTAAATTTTTAAAATTTTTTTTCAAAATTTTTGATTTTTTTTTTAAATTTTTTAAATTTTTTTTAAAATTTTCGAAATTTTTTCAAAATTTTTCGAAATTTTTTTTTAAAATTTTTTTCAAAATTTTTGAAATTTTTTTCAAAATTTTTCAAATTTATTTTCAAAATTTTTGAAATTTTTTCAAAACTTTTTAATTTTTTTTAAAAATGTTTGAAATTTTTTTTAAAATTTTTGAAATTTTTTTTCAAAATGTTTATATTTTTTTTTTTTAAATTTTTTTAAAATTTTTTTCAAAATTTTTGAGTTTTTTTTTTAAATTTTTGAAATTTCTTTTAAAATTTTTGAAATTTTTTTTCAAAATTTTTGAAATTTTTTTCAAAATTTGTGAAATTTTTTTTAAATTTTTTAAAATTTTTTTTTCGAAATTTTTTAAAATTTTTTTCAAAATTTTTTTTTTTTTCAAAATATTTCAAATTTTGTTCAAAATTTTTGAAATTTTCTTTCAAAATTGTCGAATTTTTTGGAAAATTTTTGAAATTTTTTTCAAAATTTTTGAAATTTTTTTCAAAATTTTCGAATTTTTTTTTTCAAAATTTTTTCCAAAATTTTTGAAATTTTTTTCAAAATTTTTGAAATTTTTTCAAAATTTTTGAAATTTTTTTTAAAATTTTTGAAATTTTTTTCAAAATTTTTGAAATTTTTTTAAAATTTTTGAATTTTTTTTTCAAATTTTTTAAAATTTTTTCAAAATTTTGAAAATTTTTTTCAAAATTTTTGATTTTTTTTTAAAATTTTTGAAATTTTTTTTTTAAAATTTTCGAAATTTTTTTTTTTTCAAAATTTTTGAAATTTTTTTCAAAACTTTTTGGAAAAATTTTTGAAATTTTTTTTAAAACTTTTGAAATTTTTATACCCTTTCAGAGGGTATATTAATTTTAGTCAGAAGTTTGCAACGCACCTTAGGAGACATCTCCGACCCTATAAAGTATATATATTCTGAATCAGCATCACCAGGAGAGTCGGAAAATGGATGTCCGTCTGTCCGTCCGTCCGTCTGTTGCAACGCAAACTAGTCTCTCAGTTTTTGAGCTATCTTCATGAAACTTGGCACACAAGCTTCTTATTGCTGTAGGCAGTAAATAAGTCGGAACGAGCCAGATCGGACCGATATATCGTATAGCTGTCATAGAAGCTATCGGCCGATTTTTGTTGTTTTTCAAGATATTGCAACAAGATTTGGCAAATCTTATTTTTATTACGTTCTTAATATGCTGTCAAAATTGTATCAAAATCGGACCACTATAACATATAGCTGCCATAGGAACAATCGGCTGAAATCAGGGTTTTTCTATGCAATCCTGTTTTGTTTTTGAAAATACCGCACATTATCAATACTTTTTAATGTTATACAGTAACCCGGCCTTAGTTTTTCCATTTAAATATCTCAGACGTATATATTTTATAGCTGTTATAGGAACAATCAGTCAGTCCGTCTGTCTGTTGCAACGCAAATTAGTCCCCCAGTTATTGAGCTATCTTCATGAAACTTTGCTCACAAGCTTCATTATTTCTGCCCACTTTCAATAAGTCGGAACGGGCCAGATCGGACTGATATATCGTATAGCTGTCATGGAGCCTATCGGCCGGTTTTCGTTATATTTCAAGATATAGCTATCAGGCTTACCACATCCAAATCTAAGTGTGTCCCTAATAATAAAGTTTGAAATCGAACTTTTATAACTTATAACAATCAACGATCGGCCTAATGAAGGTTTGTGTTGCAATTTTATGGAAATCTGAGTACTATTACATGTAGCTGTTAAACAAAAAATCATATAGCTGTTATTCAAATGCATTTTTGTAAGAGAATTTTCCACATTTAGATTTTATGACCAACAGATCCTTTACAACACAAAGACATTCGACCAAATGCTGTTTCTAAGAATTGTATACTGATATATGCAAAACAAAATATATCGGAAAACATAACATTCTTATATGAAACAGTTACAGTTGATAAAGTAAGAAATATATACCAGTCCATAACATTTAAATACTTGCATACAATAGTCATAGTTGTTTATAGGAATCCAGCTTTTCCTATTACAAGGTTTCGAAATGAAATCAGAAATGATGTTGAAAGGCTAACGTCAGCTGAAAATAAAACAAAATTTGTAATATTGGGAGATTTTAACATTTGCTGATCAACAACCACTGATCAGCTCGAGTCTACTTTAAATAATAACAACAAAATGTGCCAACAACAAAACATTTAACTCAAATTGATTGGATATATTATGTGATAACAGAGTAAGCGGTGCTGCCGCAATCACTTATCAAACTTGCGACCTTGCCGTGGTGAGGAGGCTGAGTATTCGAAATTATAAGAGGTTGATATAATCGATGTACTGTTATAATTCTTCAATAAATACCACAGAAACCAGCAACAATCCATAGATATTTTATATTTTGTATAACTGCAAGGGTATGAAACCTTCGGCAAGCCGAAGGTAGCCTTGCTCTCTTGTTTTTTAAAATTTTTGAAATTTTTTTTCAAAATGTTTGTTTATACCCTTCGACCATTGGAAATGGTCAAAAAAGGGTATACTAACTTTGTGCAAAATGTATGTAACAGGCATAAGGAGGCGTGGCAGACCCCATAAAGTATATATATTCTTGCTCAGGATCACTAGCCGAGTCGATTGAGACATGTCCGTCTGTCTGTCTGTCTGTCCGTCCGTCCGTCTGTCCGTCTGTCCGTCTGTTTGTTTGAGACAACAGATCTCAGCTATTAAAAAAGCTAGAGACACAAAATTTGGTATGAAAGTTCCTATATATTCGGGGCAGGTGAAGTTTATGTCAAATGTTTGATGCCACGCCCACCGCCCCCGCAAATCGGTAATTTACGATTATTAAGCAAAGTATTAAACTTATAAAGTTTTTTTCAAAATTTTTTGGAAAAATTGTTGAAATAAATTTTAAAATTTTTGAATTTTTTTTTTCAAAATTTTTCGAATTTTTTGAAATTTTTTTTTCAAAATTTTTTAAAATTTTTTTAAAATTTTTGAAATTTTTTTAAAATTTATTGAAATTTTTTTCAAAATATTTTTTTGAAATTTTTCAAAATTTTTGAAATTTTTTTCAAGATTTTTGAAATTTTTTTCAAAATATTTGAAATTTTTTTTTCAAAATTTTTGAAATTTTTTTTCAAATTTTTTAAAATTTTTGAAATTATTTTCAAATATTTTGAAATTTTTTTTTCAAAATTTTTGAATTTTTTTTTCAAAATTTTTTTGAAATTTTTTTTCAAATTTTTTAAAATTTTTGAAATTTTTTTCAAATTTTTTAATTTTTGAAATTTTTTTTCAAAATTTTTGAAATTTTTTTTTCAAAATTTTTGAAATTTCAAAATTGTCAAAATTTTTTTGGAAAAATTTTTGAAATTTTTTTTCAAAATTTTTGAAATTTTTTTTCAAAATTTTTTGAAATTTTTTTTCAAAATTTTTGATTTTTTTTTCAAAATTTTTGAAATTTTTTTTTCAAAATTTTTGAAAAATTTTTTTCAAAATTTTTTTTAAAATTTTTTTCAAAATTTTTTTTTTCAAAATTTTTTGAATTTTTTTCAAAATTTTGAAATTTTTTTTTTATTTTTTTTCAAAATTTTTAAAATTTTTTTCAAAATTTTTGAATTTTTTTTTCAAAATTTTCGAAATTTTTTTTTTTCAAAATTTTTAAAATTTTTTCAAAATTTTTGAAATTTTTTTTAAATTTTTGAAATTTTTTTCAAAATTTTTAAATTTTTTTCAAAATTTTTGAAATTTTTTTTTCAAAATTTTTGAAATTTTTTTCAAAATTTTTTTTTTCAAAATTTTTGAAATTTTTTTCAAAATTTTTGAAATTTTTTTTCAAAATTTTTAAAATTTTTTTTTCAAAATTTTTGAAATTTTTTTTTTTTTGAAATTTTTTCAAAAAAATTTTTTTTCAAAATTTTTGAAAATTTTTTTTCAAAATTTTTGAAATTTTTTTCAAAATTTTTGAAATTTTTTTTAAATTTTTTGAAATTTTTTCAAAATTTTTGAAATTTTTTCAAAATTTTTGAAATTTTTTTTTCAAAATTTTTGAAATTTTTTTCAAAATTTTTGAAATTTTTTTTCAAAATTTTTGAAATTTTTTTTTTCAAAATTTTTTTTCAAAATTTTTTTTCAAAATTTTTGAAATTTTTTTTCAAATTTTTTTTCAAAATTTTTTGAAATTTTTTTCAAAATTTTTTGAAATTTTTTTTTTTCAAAATTTTTGAAATTTTTTTCAAAATTTTTGAATTTTTGAAATTTTTTTTAAAATTTTTGAAATTTTTTTTCAAAATTTTTGAATTTTTTTTTTTTCAAAATTTTTGAAATTTTTTTTTTTTTAAAATTTTTTCAAAATTTTGATTTTTTTAAAATTTTTGAAATTTTTTTTCAAAATTTTTGAAATTTTTTTTTAAAATTTTGAAATTTTTTTCAAAATTTTTAAAATTTTTTTTCAAAATTTTTGAAATTTTTTTCAAAATTTTTGAAATTTTTTTTCAAAATTTTTTTAAAATTTTTTTTCAAAATTTTTGAAATTTTTTTCAAAATTTTTGAAATTTTTTTATTTTTTGAAATTTTTTTTAAAATTTTTGAAATTTTTTTCAAATTTTTGAAATTTTTTTCAAAATTTTTGAATTTTTTTTCAAAATTTTTGAAATTTTTTTCAAAATTTTTGAAATTTTTTTTTTTTCAAATTTTTCAAAATTTTTTTTCAAAATTTTTGAAATTTTTTTCAAAATTTTTGAAATTTTTTTTTCAAAATTTTTTGAAATTTTTTTTCAAAATTTTTGAAATTTTTTTCAAAATTTTTGAAATTTTTTTTCAAAATTTTTGAAATTTTTTTTCAAAATTTTTGAAATTTTTTTTCAAAATTTTTGAAATTTTTTTTGAAATTTTTTTTCAAAATTTTGATTTTTTTCAAAATTTTTGAAATTTTTTCAAAATTTTTGAAATTTTTTTTTCAAAATTTTTGAAATTTTTTTTCAAAATTTTTGAAATTTTTTTTCAAATTTTTTTTTTTTCAAAATTTTTAAAATTTTTTTCAAAATTTTTGAAATTTTTTTTTCAAAATTTTTGAAATTTTTTTTCAAAATTTTTGAATTTTTTTCAAAATTTTTGAAATTTTTTTTCAAAATTTTTGAAATTTTTTTCAAAATTTTTGAATTTTTTTTTTTCAAAATTTTTGAAATTTTTTTTCAAAATTTTTGAAATTTTTTTCAAAATTTTTGAAATTTTTTTTTTTTCAAAATTTTTGAAATTTTTTTTCAAAATTTTTGAAATTTTTTTCAAAATTTTTGAAATTTTTTTCAAAATTTTTGAAATTTTTTTCAAAATTTTTGAATTTTTTTTAAAATTTTTGAAATTTTTTTTTCAAAATTTTTGAAATTTTTTTTTCAAAATTTTTGAAATTTTTTGAAATTTTTTTTCAAAATTTTTGAAATTTTTTTTCAAAATTTTTGAAATTTTTTCAAAATTTTTGAAATTTTTTTCAAAATTTTTGAAATTTTTTTTATTTTTTGAAATTTTTTTCAAAATTTTTGAAATTTTTTTTCAAAATTTTTTTGAAATTTTTTTTCAAAATTTTTGAAATTTTTTCAAAATTTTTGAAATTTTTTTCAAAATTTTTGAAATTTTTTTTTAAAATTTTTGAAATTTTTTTCAAAATTTTTTTTCAAAATTTTTCAAAATTTTTTCAAATTTTTTTTTTCAAATTTTTTCAAATTTTTTTTCAAAATTTTTGAAATTTTTTTTCAAAATTTTTGAAATTTTTTCAAAATTTTTGGAAATTTTTTTTTTTTCAAAATTTTTGAAATTTTTTTTTTCAAAATTTTTGAAATTTTTTCAAAATTTTTGAATTTTTTTCAAAATTTTTGAAATTTTTTTCAAAATTTTTGAAATTTTTTTTCAAATTTTTTGAATTTTTTTTCAAAATTTTTGAAATTTTTTTCAAAATTTTTGAAATTTTTTTCAAAATTTTTGAAATTTTTTCAAATTTTTGAAACTTTTTTTCAAAATTTTGAAATTTTTTCAAAATTTTGAAATTTTTTTCAAAATTTTTGAAATTTTTTCAAAAATTTTTTTTCAAAATTTTTGAAATTTTTTTCAAATTTTTTTTCGAAATTTTTTTTTTTCAAAATTTTTGAAATTTTTTTCAAAATTTTTGAATTTTTTTTTTTCAAAATTTAACTTTTTTCAAAATTTTTGAAATTTTTTTCAAAATTTTAGAATTTTTTTCAAAATTTTGATGAATTTTTTCAAAATTTTTGAAATTTTTTTTAAATTTTTCAAAATTTTTTTTTTTCAAAATTTTTGAAATTTTTTTCAAAATTTTTGAAATTTTTTCAAAATTTTGAAAATTTTTTTTCAAAATTTTTGAATTTTTTTTCAAAATTTTTGAAATTTTTTTTCAAAATTTTGAAATTTTTTTCAAAAAATTTTATTTTTTTTAAAATTTTGCAAAATTTTTTTCAAAATTTTTGAAATTTTTTCAAAATTTTGAAATTTTTTTCAAAATTTTTGAAATTTTTTTTCAAAATTTTTGAAATTTTTTTAAAATTTTGAAATGTTTTTTTTCAAAATTTTTGAAATTTTTTTCAAAATTTTTGAATTTTTTTTTTTCAAAATTTTTGAAATTTTTTTCAAAATTTTTGAAACTTTTTTCAAAATTTTTGAATTTTTTTTCAAAATTTTTGAAAATTTTTTCGAAAATTATTTTTTCAAAATTTTTGAAATTTTTTTTAAAATTTTTGAAAATTTTTTTTCAAAATTTTTGAAAATTTTTTTCAAAATTTTTGAAATTTTTTTCAAAATTTTTGAATTTTTTTCAAAATTTTTGAAATTTTTTTTCAAAACTTTTGAAATTTTTTTCAAAATTTTTTGTAAATTTTTTTTCAAAATTTTTTGAAATTTTTTTTCAAAATTTTTGAAATTTTTTTCAAAATTTTTGAAATTTTTTTCAAAATTTTGAAATTTTTTTTTTCAAATTTTTTGAAATTTTTTCAAAATTTTTGAAATTTTTTTCAAAATTTTTGAAATTTTTTTTCAAAATTTTGAAGTTTTTTCAAAATTTTGAAATTTTTTTTTTTCAAAATTTTTTGAAATTTTGAAATTTTTTTTCAAAATTTTTGAAATTTTTTCAAAATTTTTGAAATTTTTTTAAAATTTTTGAAATTTTTTTTTTAAAATTTTTTTCAAAATTTTTGAAATTTTTTTCAAAATTTTCAAATTTATTTTTTCAAATTTTTTTAAAATTTGAAATTTTTTTCAAAATTTTTGAAATTTTTTTTCAAATAACTTTTCAAAATTTTTGAAATTTTTTAAAAAATTTTTTGAAAATTTTTTTCAAAATTTTGAAATCTTTTTTTCAAAATTTTTGAAATTTTTTTCAAAATTTTTTTGAAATTTTTTTCAAAATTTTTGAAATTTTTTTCAAAATTTTTGAAATTTTTTTCAAAATTTTTGAATTTTTTTTAAAATTTTTAAAATTTTTTTCAAAATTTTTAAAATTTTTTTCAAAATTTTGAATTTTTTTTCAAAATTTTTGAAATTTTTTGAAAAATTTTTAAAATTTTTTCAAAATTTTTGAAATTTTTTTCAAAATTTTTGAAATTTTTTTCAAAATTTTTGAAACCTTTTTTTCAAAATTTTTAAAATTTTTTTCAAAATTTTTTAGTTTTTTTTAAAATTTTTTGAAATTTTTTCAAAATCTTTGAAAATTTTTTCAAAATTTTTGAATTTTTTTTCAAAATTTTGAAATTTTTTTTCAAAATTTTTGAAATTTTTTTCAAAATTTTTGAAATTTTTTTCAAAATTTTTGAATTTTTTTTTCAAAATTTTTGAAATTTTTTTCAAAATTTTTGAAATTTTTTTTCAAAATTTTTGAATTTTTTTCAAAATTTTGAATTTTTCAAAATTTTTGAAATTTTTTTCAAAATTTTGAAATTTTTCAAAATTTTTTTTTTAAAATTTTTGAAATTTTTTCAAAATTTTGAAATTTTTTTAAAATTTTTAAAATTTTTTTGAAATTTTTGAAATTTTTGTTTTTTTCAAAATTTTTGAAAATTTTTTCAAAATTTTGAAATTTTTTTCAAAATTTTGAAATTTTTTAATTTTTGAAATTTTTTTTTTAAATTTTTTTTCAAAATTTTTTTTTAAAATTTTTCGAAATTTTTTGAAATTTTTTTTCAAAATTTTTGAAAATTCTTTTTTTTCAAAATTTTTGAAATTTTTTTCAAAATTTTGAATTTTTTTTTGAAAATTTTTTCGAAATTTTCAATTTTTTCAAAATTTTTAAAATTTTTGAAATTTTTTCAAAAATTTTTGAAATTTTTTTCAAAATTTTTGAAATTTTTTTTTTTTTGAATTTTTTCAAAATTTTGAAATTTTTTTCAAAATTTTTGAAATTTTTTTCAAAATTTTTGAAATTTTTTTCAAAATTTTTGAAATTTTTTTTGAAAAATTTTTTAAAATTTTTTTTCAAAATTTTTGAAATTTTTTTCAAAATTTTTGAAATTTTTTTTTCAAAATTTTTGAAATTTTTTTTTTAAATTTTTTTAAAATTTTTTTCAAAATTTTTGAAATTTTTTTTTCAAAATTTTTGAAATTTTTTTAAAATTTTTGAAATTTTTTTCAAAATTTTTGAAATTTTTTTCAAAATTTTTGAAAATTTTTTTTCAAAATTTTTGAAATTTTTTTTCAAAATTTTTGAAATTTTTTCAAAATTTTTGAAATTTTTTTCAAAATTTTTGAAATTTTTTTCAAAATTTTTGAAATTTTTTTTTTTTCAAAATTTTTGAAATTTTTTTTTTCAAATTTTTGAAAAATTTTTATTTTTTGAAAATTTTTTTATTTTTTCAAAATTTTTGAAACTTTTTTCAAAATTTTTGAAATTTTTTTCAAAATTTTTGAAATTTTTTTTAAAATTTTTGAAATTCCTTTTTTCAAAATTTTTTAAATTTTTTTTCAAAATTTTTGAAATTTTTTTTCAAAATTTTTGAAATTTTTTTTTTCAAAATTTTTGAATTTTTTAATTTTTGAAATTTTTTTCAAAATTTTTTGAAACTTTTTCAAAATTTTTTTCAAAATTTTTGAAATCTTTTTTTTCAAAATTTTTGAAATTTTTTTCAAAATTTTTTTCCAAAATTTTTGTTTTTTTCAAAATTTTTGAAATTTTTTTCAAAATTTTTGAAAAATTTTTTTCAAATTTTTGAAATTTTTTTTCAAAATTTTTGAAACTTTTTTCAAAATTTTTGAAATTTTTTTCAAAATTTTTTTTTTCAAAATTTTTAAAAATTTTTTTCAAAATTTTTGAAATTTTTTTTTCAAAATTTTAGAATTTTTTTCAAAATTTTTTGAATTTTTTTTCAAAAAATTTTTTCGAATTTTTTTCAAAATTTTTTGAAATTTTTTTTTTTTCAAAATTTTTGAAAAAGTTTTTTTTCAAAATTTTTGAAATTTTTTTCAAAATTTTTGAAATTTTTTCAAAATTTTTGAAAATTTTTTTTCAAAATTTTTGAAATTTTTTTTCAAAATTTTGAAATTTTTTTTCAAAATTTTTGAAATTTTTTTTCAAAATTTTTGAAATTTTTTCAAAATTTTTGAAATTTTTTTCAAAATTTTTGAAACTTTTTTTCAAAATTTTTTAAAATTTTAGTTTTTTTCAAAATTTTTGAAATTTTTTTCAAAATTTTTGAAAAAAGCTTTTTCAAAATTTTTGAAATTTTTTTAAAATTTTGAAAATTTTTATTTTTTTCAAAATTTTTGAAATTTTTTTTCAAAATTTTGAAATTTTTTTCAAAATTTTTGAAATTTTTTCCTTTTTCAAAATTTTTCAAAATTTTTTTCAAATTTTTTGAAATTTTTTTCAAATTTTTTTGAAATTTTTTTCAAAATTTTTGAAATTTTTTTCAAATTTTTGAAATTTTTTTTCAAAAATTTTGAAATTTTTTTCAAAATTTTTGAAAATTTTTTTTCAAAATTTTTGAAATTTTTTTTCAAAATTTTTGAAATTTTTTCAAAAAAATTTTTCAAAATTTTTTTTCAAAATTTTTGAAATTTTTTTTCAAAATTTTTGAAAATTTTTTTAAAATTTTTGAAATTTTTTTTCAAAATTTTTGAAATTTTTTTTTTCAAAATTTTAAATTTTTTTCAAAATTTTTGAAAATTTTTTCAAAAATTTTTTGAAATTTTTTTTTTTTCAAAATTTTTGAAATTTTTTTTTCAAAATTTTTTGAAATTTTTTTTTCAAAATTTTTGAAATTTTTTTCAAAATTTTTGAAATTTTTTCAAAAATTTTTAAAATTTTTTTTTTTTTCAAAATTTTGAAATTTTTTTTCAAAATTTTGAAATTTTTTTCAAAATTTTTGAAATTTTTTTCAAAATTTTTGAAAATTTTTTTTCAAAATTTTTGAAATTTTTTTCAAAATTTTTTTTTTTCAAAATTTTTGAAATTTTTTTCAAAATTTTTGAAATTTTTTTCAAAATTTTTTGAAATTTTTTTTCAAAATTTTAAAATTTTTATTTTTTTTCAAAATTTTTGAAATTTTTTTTTTTCAAATTTTTGAAATTTTTTTCAAAATTTTTGAAATTTTTTCAAAATTTTTGAAATTTTTTTCAAAATTTTTGAATTTTTTTTCAAAATTTTTGAAATTTTTTTCAAAATTTTTGAAATTTTTTTCAAAATTTTTGAAATTTTTTTTCAAAATTTTTGAAATTTTTTTCAAAAAATTTTTTTCAAAATTTTTGAAATTTTTTTTTTGAAATTTTTTTTCAAAATTTTTTTTTTTTCAAAATTTTTGAATTTTTTTTCAAAATTTTTGAAATTTTTTTTCAAAATTTTTGAAATCTTTTTTTCAAAATTTTTGAAATTTTTTTTCAAAATTTTTGAAATTTTTTTCAAAATTTTTGAAATTTTTTTTTTCAAAATTTTTGAATTTTTTTCAAAATTTTTGAAATTTTTTTCAAAATTTTTGAAATTTTTTCAAAATTTTTTTTCAAAATTTTTTGAATTTTTTTTTTTTTTGAAATTTTTTGAAATTTTTTTTTCAAAATTTTTCAAAATTTTGATTTTTTTCAAAATTTTTGAAATTTTTTCACAAAATTTTTGAAATTTTTTTTTCAAATTTTTTTCAAAATTTTTGAAATTTTTTTCAAAATTTTTTTGAAATTTTTTTAAAAATTTTTTTTTTTTCAAAATTTTTGAAATTTTTTTCAAAATTTTGAATTTTTTTCAAAATTTTTTAAAAATTTTTTCAAAATTTTTGAAATTTTTTTTGCAAAATTTTTGAAATTTTTTTCAAAATTTTTGAAATTTTTTTTCGAAAAATTTTTGAAATTTTTTCAAAATTTTTTTTTCAAAATTTTTGAAATTTTTTCAAAATTTTTGAAATTTTTTTCAAAATTTTTGAAATTTTTTTTCAAATTTTTTGAAATTTTTTTTAAAATTTTTGAAATTTTTTCAAAATTTTGAAATTTTTTTCAAAATTTTTAAAATTTTTTTTTCAAAATTTTTGAATCTTTTTTCAAAATTTTTGAAATTTTTTTTCAAAATTTTTGAAATTTTTTTTCAAAATTTTTGAAATTTTTTTCAAAATTTTTGAAATTTTTTTCAAAATTTTTTTCAAAATTTTTTTTTAAAATTTTTTTGAAAATTTTTTTTTTTGAAATTTTATTTTTTTCAAAATTTTTGAAAATTTTTTTCAAAATTTTTGAAATTTTTTTCAAAATTTTTGAAATTTTTTTTCAAAATTTTGAATTTTTTTTCAAAATTTTTGAAATTTTTTTCAAAATTTTTGAAATTTTTTTCAAAATTTTTGAAATTTTTTTCAAATTTTTTGAAATTTTTTTTTCAAAATTTTTTAATTTTTTTCAAATTTTTGAAACTTTTTTCAAAATTTTTGAAATTTTTTTCAAAATTTTTGAAATTTTTTTCAAAATTTTTATTAAAATTTTTTTCAAAATTTTTTTTTTTCAAAATTTTGAAATTTTTTTTCAAAATTTTTGAAATTTTTTTCAAAATTTTTTTCAAAATTTTTTTCAAAATTTTGAAAATTTTTTTTTTTCAAATTTTTTTGAAATTTTTTGACTTTTTTTCAAAATTTTTGAAATTTTTTTTCAAATTTTTGAAATTTTTTTCAAAATTTTTGAAATATTTCTTTTTTTTTTCAAAATTTTTGAAATTTTTTTCAAAATTTTGAAGTTTTTTTCAAAATTTTTGAAATTTTTTTGAAAATTTTTGAAATTTTTTTTCAAAATTTTTGAAATTTTTTTCAAAATTTTTGAAATTTTTTTTGAAATTTTTTTTCAAAATTTTTTGAAATTTTTTTCAAAATTTTTGAAATTTTTTTCAAAATTTTTGAAATTTTTTTTTTCAAATTTTTGAAATTTTTTTTCAAAATTTTTTGAAATTTTTTCAAAATTTTTGAAATTTTTTTCAAAATTTTTAAAAATTTTTTCAATTTTTTTTCAAAATTTTTTGAATTTTTTTCAAAAATTTTTGAAATTTTTTTCAAAATTTTTGAAATTTTTTTCAAAATTTTTGAAATTTTTTTCAAAATTTTTGAAATTTTTTTTCAAAATTTTTGAAATTTTTTTTCAAAATTTTGAAATTAATTTTTTCAAATTTTTGAAATTTTTTTCAAAATTTTGAAATTTTTTTCAAAATTTTTAAAATTTTTTTCAAAATTTTGTATTTTTTTTCAAAATTTTTGAAATTTTTTTTCAAAATTTTTGAAATTTTTTTCAAATTTTTGAAATTTTTTTTCAAAATTTTTGAAAATTTTTTTCAAAATTTTTGAAATTTTTTTTTAAAATTTTTAATTAATTTTTGAAATTTTTTTCAAAATTTTTGAAATTTTTTTTCAAAATTTTTGAAACTTTTTTTTCAAAATTTTTGAAATTTTTTTCAAAATTTTTGAAATTTTTTTCAAAATTTTTGAAATTTTTTTTAAAATTTTTTTTTTTCAAAATTTTTGAAATTTTTTTCAAAATTTTTGAAATTTTTTTTCAAAATTTTTGAATTTTTTTTTTTCAAAATTTTTGAATTTTTTCAAAATTTTTGAAATTTTTTTTCAAAATTTTGAAATTTTTTTTCAAAATTTTTGAAAATTTTTTTCAATTTTTTTGAAAATTTTTTTCAAAATTTTTGAAATTTTTTCAAAATTTTTGAAATTTTTTTCAAAATTTTTGAAATTTTTTTTTTTAAAACTTTTTTTTAAAAATTTTGAAATTTTTTCAAAATTTTGAAATTTTTTTTCAAATTTTTTTTCGAAATTTTTTTTTCAAAATTTTTGAAAATTTTTTTTTCAAAATTTTTGAAATTTTTTTTCAAAATTTTTGAAATTTTTTTTCAAAATTTTTGAAATTTTTTCAAAATTTTTGAATTTTTTTCAAATTTTTTGAAATTTTTTTTCAAAATTTTTGAAATTTTTTTCAAAATCTTTGAAATTTTTTCAAAATTTTTGAAATTTTTTTTCAAATTTTTTTGAAATTTTTTTCAAAATTTTTGAAATTTGTTTTTTTCAAAATTTTTGAAATTTTTTTTCAAAATTTTTGAAATTTTTTTTCAAAATTTTTGAAATTTTTTTCAAAATTTTTGAAATTTTTTTTCAAAATTTTTGAAATTTTTTTTTGAAATTTTTGAAAATTTTTGTTTTTCAAAATTTTTGAAATTTTTTCAAAATTTTTGAAATTTTTTTCAAAATTTTTGAAATTTTTTTCAAAATTTTTGAAATTTTTTTTTCAAAATTTTTGAAAATTTTTCAAAATTTTTGAATTTTTTTTTAATTTTTGAAACCTTTTTTCAAAATTTTTTGAAATTTTTTTCAAAATTTTTGAAATTTTTTTTCAAAATTTTTGAAATTTTTTTTTCAAAATTTTTGAAATTTTTTTTCAAATTTTTTGAATTTTTTTTCAAAATTTTTGAAATTTTTTTCAAAATTTTTGAAATTTTTTTCAAAATTTTTGAAATTTTTTTCAAAATTTTTGAAATTTTTTTCAAAATTTTTGAAATTTTTTTCAAAATTTTGAAATTTTTTTCAAAATTTTTGAATTTTTTTCAAAATTTTTGAAATTTTTTTTTCAAAATTTTTGAAATTTTTTTCAAAATTTTTGAAATTTTTTTTTCAAAATTTTTGAAATTTTTTTTAAAAATTTTTTGAAATTTTTTTTTTCAAAATTTTTAAATTTTTTTCAAAATTTTTGAAATTTTTTTTTCAAAATTTTTAAAATTTTTTTTTCAAAATTTTTGAAATTTTTTTTCAAAATTTTTGAAATTTTTTTAAATTTTAAAAAATTTTTGAAATTTTTTTTTCAAAATTTTTGAAATTTTTTTCAAAATTTTTGAAATTTTTTTCAAAATTTTGAAATTTTTCAAAATTTTTTTCAAAATTTTTTTTTTTTCAAAATTTTTTGAATTTTTTTTCAAAATTTTTGAAATTTTTTTTTTCAAATTTTTGAAATTTTTTTTTAAAATTTTTTTTGAAATTTTTTTTTCAAAATTTTTTTTTTTCAAAATTTTTGAAATTTTTTTTCAAAATTTTTGAAATTTTTTTTTTCAAAATTTTGAAATTTTTTCAAAATTTTTGAAATTTTTTTCAAAATTTTTGAAATTTTTTTTTTCAAAATTTTTGAAATTTTTTTTCAAAATTTTTGAAATTTTTTTTCAAAATTTTTGAAATTTTTTTTTCAAAATTTTTTTTTGAAATTTTTTTTTTTTCAAAATTTTTGAAATTTTTTTCAAAATTTTTGAAATTTTTTTTCAAAATTTTTTTTCAAAATTTTTTGAAATTTTTTTTTTTCAAAATTTTTGAAATTTTTTTTTCAAAATTTTTGAAATTTTTTTTTCAAAATTTTTGAAATTTTATTTTTTTTCAAAATTTTTGAAATTTTTTTTCAAAATTTTTGAAATTTTTTTCAAAATTTTTGAATTTTTTTTTTTTCAAAATTTTTGAAATTTTTTTTCAAAATTTTTGAAATTTTTTTTTCAAAATTTTTGAAATTTTTTTTCAATTTTTTTTCAAAATTTTTTTTCAAAAAAATTTTTTTTCAAAATTTTTTTGAATTTTTTTTCAAAATTTTTGAAATTTTTTTTCAAAATTTTTGAATTTTTTTATTTTTTGAAATTTTTTTCAAAATTTTTGAAATTTTTTTTCAAAATTTTTGAAATTTTTTTTCAAAATTTTTGAATTTTTTTTTTTTAAAATTTTTGAAATTTTTTTTCAAAATTTTTGAAATTTTTTTTCAAAATTTTTGAAATTTTTTTTCAAAATTTTTGAAATTTTTTTCAAAATTTTTGAAATTTTTTTTTCAAAATTTTTTGAAATTTTTTTTCAAAATTTTTGAAATTTTTTTTTCAAAATTTTTTTAATTTTTTTCAAAATTTTTGAAATTTTTTTTTTCAAATTTTTTTAAAATTTTTTTTCAAATTTTTTTTTTGAAATTTTTTTTCAAAATTTTTGAAAATTTTTTTTCAAAATTTTTTGAAATTTTTTTTCAAAATTTTTTGAAATTTTTTTTTTTTTTCAAAATTTTTATTTTTTTTCAAAATTTTTGAAATTTTTTTTCAAATTTTTGAAATTTTTTTTTTTTTTTTCAAAATTTTTTGAAATTTTTTTTCAAAATTTTTAAAATTTTTTTTTTTCAAAATTTTTTTGAATTTTTTTCAAATTTTTTTGAATTTTTTTTTTTCAAAATTTTTGAAATTTTTTTTCAAAATTTTTGAAATTTTTTTTTCAAAATTTTTGAAATTTTTTTTTTTCAAAATTTTTGAAATTTTTTTCAAAATTTTTGAAATTTTTTTTTTTTTAAAAATTTTTTTTCAAAATTTTTGAAATTTTTTTCAAAATTTTTGAATTTTTTTTTCAAAATTTTTGAAATTTTTTTCAAAATTTTTGAAATTTTTTTCAAAATTTTTGAAATTTTTTCAAAATTTTTGAAATTTTTTTCAAAATTTTTGAATTTTTTTTCAAAATTTTTGAAATTTTTTTCAAAATTTTTGAAATTTTTTTTTTTGAAATTTTTTTCAAAATTTTTTGAAATTTTTTTGAAATTTTTTTTCAAAATTTTTTTCAAAATTTTTGAATTTTTTTTCAAAATTTTTGAAATTTTTTTCAAATTTTTTTGAAAATTTTTTTCAAAATTTTTGAAATTTTTTTTCAAAATTTTTGAAAATTTTTTTCAAAATTTTGAATTTTTTTTTTTTTCAAATTTTTTGAAATTTTTTTCAAAATTTTTGAAATTTTTTTTCAAAATTTTTGAAATTTTTTTCAAAATTTTTTAAAATTTTTTTTTTCAAAATTTTTGAAATTTTTTTTTTTTCAAAATTTTTGAAATTTTTTTTTCAAAATTTTTGAAATTTTTTTCAAAATTTTTGAAATTTTTTTTCAAAATTTTTGAAATTTTTTTTCAAAATTTTTGAATTTTTTTTCAAAATTTTTGAAATTTTTTTCAAAATTTTTGAAATTTTTTTTCAAAATTTTTTGAAATTTTTTCAATTTTTTTGAAATTTTTTTTTAAAATTTTTGAAATTTTTTCAAAATTTTTGAAATTTTTTTTTAAAATTTTTGAAATTTTTTTCAAAATTTTTGAAATTTTTTTCAAAATTTTTGAAATTTTTTTTCAAAATTTTTGAAAATTTTTTTTTTTTCAAAATTTTTGAAATTTTTTATTTTTGAAATTTTTTTCAAAATTTTTTTTTTTTCAAAATTTTTGAAATTTTTTTCAAAATTTTTGAAATTTTTTTTCAAAATTTTTTTTTTCAAAATTTTTGAAATTTTTTTCAAAATTTTTGAAATTTTTTTTTTCAAAATTTTTTTGAATTTTTGAATTTTTTTCAAAATTTTGAAATTTTTTTTCAAAATTTTTGAAATTTTTTTCAAAATTTTTGAATTTTTTTTCAAAATTTTTGAAATTTTTTTTTTCAAATTTTTTGAAATTTTTTTCAAAATTTTTGAATTTTTTTTTTTTCAAAATTTTTGAAATTTTTTTCAAAATTTTTGAAATTTTTTTTCAAAATTTTTGAAATTTTTTTTCAAAATTTTTGAAATTTTTTTTCAAATTTTTTTCAAAATTTTTGAAATTTTTTTCAAAATTTTTGAAATTTTTTTCAAAATTTTTGAAATTTTTTAATAAAATTTTTGAAATTTTTTTTCAAAATTTTTGAAATTTTTTTTTCAAAATTTTTGAAATTTTTTTTCAAAATTTTTGAAATTTTTTTCAAAATTTTTTTTTGAAATTTTTTTTCAAAAATTTTGAAATTTTTTTCAAAATTTTTGAATTTTTTTAATTTTTAAAATTTTTTTTTTAAAATTTTTGAAATTTTTTTCAAAATTTTTGAATTTTTTTTTTTTCAAAATTTTTGAAATTTTTTTCAAATTTTTGAAATTTTTTTCAAAATTTTTCGAAATTTTTTTTAAAATTTTTTCAAAATTTTTGAAATTTTTTTTCAAAATTTTTGAAATTTTTTTTTTTTTTTCAAAATTTTTGAAATTTTTTTTAAAATGTTTTGAAATTTTTTTTCAAAATTTTTGAAATTTTTTTTTTTAAAATTTTTTAAAATTTTAATTTTTTTAAAATTTTTGAAATTTTTTTCAAAATTTTTGAAATTTTTTTTCAAAATTTTTGAAATTTTTCAAAATTTTTTTTAAAAATTTTTGAAAATTTTTTTCAAAATTTTTGAAATTTTTTTTCAAAATTTTTATTTTTTTTTAAAAATTTTTGAATTTTTTTTCAAAATTTTTGAAATTTTTTTTCAAATTTTTGAAATTTTTTCAAAATTTTTGAAATTTTTTTTTTTTTGAAATTTTTTTTTCAAAAAATTTTTTTGAATTTTTTTTCAAAATTTTTGAAATTTTTTTTCAAAATTTTTGAAAATTTTTTTTCAAAATTTTTTTCAAAATTTTTAAAATTTTTTTTTCAAAATTTTTGAAATTTTTTTCAAAATTTTTTCAAATTTTTTCAAAATTTTTTTTCAAAATTTTTGAAATTTTTTTCAAAATTTTTGAAATTTTTTTCAAAATTTTTGAAATTTTTTTTTCAAAATTTTTTTTTTTTCAAAATTTTTGAAATTTTTTTTCAAAATTTTTGAAATTTTTTTTTTCAAAATTTTTGAAATTTTTTTCAAAATTTTTGAAAATTTTTTTTTTTCAAAATTTTTGAATTTTTTTAAATTTTCAAAATTTTTTTTTTTATTTTTTTTTCAAAATTTTTGAAATTTTTTTTCAAAATTTTTTCAAAATTTTTTTTTTTTTCAAAATTTTTTTTTTCAAAATTTTTTTTAAATTTTTTGAAATTTTTTTAAAATTTTTGAAATTTTTTTTTTCAAAATTTTTGAAATTTGTTTCAAAACTTTTTGGAAAAATTTTTAAAAAAATTTTTTTAAAAATTTTTGAAATTTTTTTTTAAAATTTTTGAAAATTTTTTTTTTCAAAATTTTTTTTTTTTAAAATTTTTAAAAAAATTTTTTCAAAATTTTAAATTTTTTTTTTTAAATTTTTGAAATTTTTTTTAAAATTTTCGAAATTTTTTTAAAATTTTTGAAATTTTTGGAAAAATTGTTGAAATTTTTTTAACATTTTTAAAAATTTTTTGAAAATTTTTGAATTTTTTTTCAAAATTTTTGTAATTTTTTTCAAAATTTTTTAATTTTTTTTTTTTCAAAATTTTTGAAATTTTTGTAAAATTTTTGATAATTTTTTTTTTTCAAAATTTTTTTTTTCAAAATTTTTGAAATTTTGTTTCAAAATTTTTTTTTGAAAAATTGTTGAAATTTTTTTAAAATTTTTGAAATTTTTTTCAAAATTTGTGAAATTTTTTTAAAATTTTTGAAATTTTTTTTAATTTTAAAAATTTTGATGAAATTTTTTCAAAACTTTTTAATTTTTTTTTTAAATTTTTTAGGCCATGGATTTTTAAAAAAAATACATGGTCTATTAGGTTTGTCGGAATGTGCGTAACAGGCAGAAGGAGACATCTGCTACCCCATAAAGTATATATATTCTTGCTCAGGATCACTAGCCCAGTCGATATAGCCATGTCTGTCTGTCCGTCTGTCTGTCTGTCCGTCTGTATGAGCGTCTAATTCTCAGCTATTAAGAAAGCTAGACCCTCCATGAAGATTCCGGTATATCCTTGGCAGTAAACGTCGTTTTCAAATTTCGGGTACCACGCCCACCGCCCCCGTAAATCAGTAATTTGTGATTATTAAGCAAAGTATTGAAGACTTAATTTTCTGCTTTGGCATACATATAGATAAATGCGATGTGAACTTATTTTATAAATTGCAACCCGATCGGATAATAAACATAGAAGTTATGCGTGTTAACGTGGCTGCTACCAGCCACGATCTTTTTAATGCGAAAATGGTTATGTGTGTGTATGAGAAGGAAATAGTTACTTAGCCGCACAGCGAGTCAAAGCGGCGGTGGTCAAATGTGTAGAGCAGCAGGCAATCAAATAAAAGAATGGAGGTTCAATCCCTCGGGAAGGCGGTTTGTTTTTATTTTTATTATTTCACTATTTAGAAGTTGATATTTTATTTTTTTTTTTCATCATTATAAAATTTGATTTGATTTATCAAATTTCAACAAATAATCTTATTAAATATAAATAAATAACATTTGGCTTTCTTGTGGTCATTCAATCTTGTAGTAGTGTTATTGTTGTACATGACATATTTGTCATTTTTGAGCAACTGGTGTAAATATGCAATTTTAACGGGCGCGGAGCGCAACGACGGTGGTCTAGTTGTTAGGATGACGAACTCCTATGCAAACGGTCAGGGTTCGATTCCCCACGGCGAAAAGAGAATTTAGCTATTTTAATTTTTTTTGTGCTGTATTTCATATTTGTTTACATTTATATTTATAAAGAATATGCATTTTTTAATTATTTGCCATTTATTTATATTTATCTAATAATTTATATATTAAGTGTTACATTTTGCCTTTTAATACATTCAATACATGCACACGAAGCTCACACATGCATGCATATGTATATGCGTGTGAGGCAATACACAAAACATAAGGCAGGTCTGTGTAATTGTTAACGGACGTCTAAATTAAAGAAGAAGCAGTTGACGCTGCTGTGTGTGTATGTAACGAATTTTGGCACGCGCCAAAAATTCACATATCTCTCTCTCGTTCTAACTCTTGCTTTTTCGTTATTTTAATTTTTATTTTTATACCCTTCGACCATTGAAAATGGTCAAAAAGGGTATACTAACTTTGTGCAAAATGTATGTAACAGGCATAAGGAGGCGTGGCAGACCCCATAAAGTATATATATTCTTGCTCAGGATCACTAGCCGAGTCGATTGAGACATGTCCGTCTGTCTGTCCGTCTGTCCGTCTGTCCGTCTGTATGAGACAACAGATCTCAGCTATTAAAAAAGCTAGAGATACCAAATTTGGCATGAAGGTTCCTGTAAATCATAGGCAGATAAAGTTTATCTCAAATTTTTGATGCCACGCCCACCGCCCCCGCAAATCGGTTATTTGCGATTATTAAGCAAAGTATTAAATCCATAACGTTCTACTTTGGTATGTATAAAGCTGAATGCAATGTGAACATATCCTCCAAATTACAATCCGATCGGACCAATAACACAGAAGTTATTCAAGTGAAAGTTTTCAGTACAAATGTTCGGTACGGGCAGCAGCCGACGCGCTGCTTTGAGCAGTTGACGCCGACGTCGACGTTGCGTCGTGTCGCTTTACTCTTTACGCGCGTCGCTGTGTGAGTGCGAGCGAGTAAGCTATATGTACTAGAAGTTTTTGTGCAGAATTCTCCGTTTGTAACGGATTTGGAAAATTGGGAGAAGGGTATCTTACTGTCGGGCGCCCGACTGTAGCCATACCCACTTGTTTTTTCAAATTTTTTGAAATTTTTTTAACATTTTCGAAATTTTTTTCCATATTTTTGAAATTTTGTTCAAAATTTTTGAAATTTTTTAATTTTTTCGAAAAATTTTTGAAATTTTTTTAAATTTTTGAAATTGTTTTCAACATTTTTGAATTTTTTTCAAAATTTTTTAAATTTTTTTCAAAATTTTTTAAATTTTTCTCAAAATTTTTGAAATTTTTTTTCAAAATTTTTGAAATTAAATAAACTTTTTTTAAAATTTTTAGTTTTTTTTTCAACATTTTTTGAAAAATTTTTGAAATTTTTTTAAAATTTTTGAATTTTTTTAAAATTTTTGAAATTTTTTTCAAAATTCAAAGTTATTTATTAGCAAACAATTTTGAAAAATTTTCAAAAATTTTGAAAAAAATTTCAAAAATTTAAAAAAAAAATTCAAATATTTTAAAAAAAATTTTTAAAAAAAATTTCAAAACATATGAAAAAATTTTAAAAATTTCAAAACATGAAAAAAATTTTAAAAAATTTCAAAAATTTTAAAAAAAATTTCAAAAATTTTGAAGAAAATTTCAAAAATTTTGAATAAAATTTCAAAAATTTTAAAAAAATTTCAAAATTTTTTCCAAAAATTTTGAAAAAATTTCAAAAATTTGGAAAAACACTTCAAAAATTAAAAAAAAAAAAAATTGAAAAATTTTGAAAAAAATTTCATAATTTCAAAAAAAATTTCAAAAATTTTGAAAATAAATTCAAAATTTTTTCCAACAAATTTAAAAAAAAATTCAAAAATTATTCCAAAAAATTTTGAAAAAAAATTCAAAAATTTTGAAACAAATTTCAAAAATTTGGAAAAAATTTCAAAAATTTTGAAAAAATTTCAAAAATTTAAAAAAAAAATTTCAAAAATTTTGAAAAAAAATTTTGAAATTACATTTTAAAAAAAAAAATTTTGAAAAAATTTCAAAAATTTTGAAAAAAATATCAAAAATTTTGAAAAAAAATTTCAAAAATTTTGAAAAAAATTTCAAAAATGTTGAAAACAAATTTTGAAAAAAGTTTCAAAAACTTTGAAAAAAAACTTCAAAAATTTCAAAAAAAAATTTCAAAAATTTTGAAAAAAATTTCAAAAATTCTGAAAAAAAATTTCAAAAATTTTGAAAAAATATCAAAAATTTTGAAAAAAAATTCGACAATTTTGAAAAAAAAATTTAAAAATTTTGAAAAAATTTTAAAAATTTTAAAAACAAGTCGGAAAGGCTACAGTTACGCGGTAACTGTAAGAGGCCATGGATTGTCAGTTTATTTTTATATACCATAAAAAATATATATTGAAATAAAATGTTTAAAACAAAAATTAAAATAACGAAAAATCAAGAGTCGATAGCATAAGTTAGAACGAGAGAGATATGTGAATTTTTGGCGCGTGCCAAAATTCGTTACATACACACACAGCAGCGTCAACTGCTTCTTCTTTAATTTAAACTTCCGTTAACAATTACACATACCCGCCTTATGTTTAGTGTATTGCCACACACGCTAAACATATGAATGCATGTGTGAGCTTCGTGTGCATGTATTGTATGCATGCACGCATAAGTACAGCATGCAAAACATCTTAAAAGGCAAAATATAACACTTAATATAAAAATTATTAGATAAATATAAATAAATGGCAAATAATTAAAAAATGCATATTCTTTATAAATATGTATAAATGTAAACAAATATGAAATACAGCACATAAAAAATTAAAATAGCTAAATTCTCTTTTCGCCGTGGGGAATCGAACCCTGACCGTTTGCATAGGAGTTTGTCATCCCAACAACTAGACCATCGTCGCTGCGCTCCGCGCCCGTTAAAATTTCATTTTTAGACCAGTTGCTCATAAATGTCAAATATGACATGTACAACAATAATACTACTACAAGATTGAATGACCACAAGAATGCCAAATGTTATTTATTTATATTTAATAAGATTATTTGTTGAAATTTGATAAATCAAATCAAATTTTATAATGATGAAAAAAAAAAATAAAATATCAACTTCTAAATAGTGAAATAATAGTAAAAATAAAAACAAACCGCCTTCCCGAGGGATTGAACCTCCATTCTTTTGTTTGATTGCCTGCTGCTCTACACATTTGACCATCGCCGCTTTGACTCGCTGTGCGGCTAAGTAACTATTTCCTTCTCATACACACACATAACCATTTTCGCATTAAAAAGATCGTGGCTGGTAGCAGCCACGTTAACACGCATAACTTCTATGTTTATTATCCGATCGGGTTGCAATTTATAAAATAAGTTCATATATCTATATGTATGCCAAAGCAGAAAGTTAAGACTTCAATACTTTGCTTAATAATCACAAATTACGGATTTACGGGGGCGGTGGGCGTGGTACCCGAAATTTGAAAACGACGTTTACTGCCTAGAATATACAGGAATCTTGATGCCATATTTGGAGGGTCTAGCTTTCTTAATAGCTGAGAATCAGACGGACAGACAGACAGACGGACAGACAGACATGGCTATATCGACTGGGCTAGTGATCCTGAGCAAGAATATATATACTTTATGGGGTAGCAGATGTCTCCTTCTGCCTGTGACGCACATTCCGACAAACCTAATAGACCATGTATTTTTTTAAAATCCATGGCCTAACAAGAAAGCAAGACTACCTTCGGCTTGCCGAAGGTTTCATACCCTTGCAGTTATACAAAATATAAAATATCTTTGGATTGCTGCTGGTTTCTGTGTAATTTACTGAACAATTACAACAGTACATCGATTATATCAACCTCTTATAATTTCGAATACTCAGCCTCCTCACCACGGCAAGGTCGCAATCCTCGAGGAGGAATATTTACAATACCTTAAACAACATTGCACATATATTCTTTAGTTACAATTATAAAATAATCTAATTAACTTAATATTTAAAAACAAGTGGGTAAGGCTACAGTCGGGCGCCCGACAGTAAGATACCCTTCTCCCAATTTTCTAAATCCGTTACAAACGTGTAACCACTTTCATAGTTTCAAACAGAGAATTCTGCACAAATACTTCTACTACATATAGCTTACTCGCTCGCACTCACACAGCGACGCGCGTAAAGAGTAAAGCGACACGACGCAACGTCGACGTCGGCGTCGACTGCTCAAAGCAGCGCGCAAGCTGCTGCTCGTGCCGAACATTTGTACTGAAAACGTTGACTTTAATAACTTCTGTGTTATTCCGATCGGATTGTAATTTGGAGAATATGTTCATATTGCATTCAGCATTATACATACTTAAGCACAACTTTATAGGTTTAATACTTTGCTTAATAATCGTAAATAACCGATTTGCGGGGGCGGTGGGCGTGGCATCAAACATTTGACATAAACTTCACCTGCCCCGAATATATAGGAACCTTCATACCAAATTTGTTGTCTCTAGCTTTTTTAATAGCTAAGATCTGTTGTCTCAAACAAACAGACGGACAGACGGACAGACAGACGGACATGTCTCAATCGACTCGGCTAGTGATCCTGAGCAAGAATATATATACTTTATGGGGTCTGCCACGCCTCCTTATGCCTGTTACATACATTTTGCACAAAGTTAGTATACCCTTTTTTGACCATTTTCAATGGTCGAAGGGTATAAAAATACAAAAATGTTGAAAAAAAATTTCAAAAATTTTAAAAAAAATTCAAAAATTTTTAAAAAAAATTCAAAAATTTTTAAAAAAATTTTAAAAATTTTTCCAAAAAGTTTTGAAAAAATTTCAAAAATTTTGAAAAAAAAATTTCGAAAATTTTAAAAAAAATTTCAAAAAATTTAAAAAAATTTCAAAAATTTAAAAAAAAAATTTTAAAAATTTTGAAAAAAAATTTTGAAAATTTTAAAAAAATTTCAAAAATTTTGAAAAAAATTTCAAAAATTTTGAAAAAAATTTCAAAAATTTTGAAAAAAATTTCAAAAATTTTGGAAAAAATTTTGAAAAAAAATTTCGAAAATTTTAAAAAAAATTTCAAAAATTTTGAAAAAATTTCAAAAATTTTTCCAAAAAATTCAACAATTTTGAAAGAAAATTTCAAAAATTTTGAACAAAAAATTTCAAAAATTTTAAAAATTTTGAAAAAATTTCAAAAATTTTGAAAAAAAATTTCAAAAATTTTGAAAATAATTTCAAAAATTTTGAATAAAATTTCAATAATTTTGAAAAAAAAAATTAATAAGTTTTGAAAAAAAATTTCAAAATATTTGAAACAAATTTCAAAAATTTCAACAATTTTTCCAAAAAATTTCGAAAATTTTAAAAAAATTTCAAAAAATTTAAAAAAAATCAAAATTTTTGAAAAAAATTTCAAAAATTTTGAAAAAAAATTTTAAAAATTTTGAAAAAAAATTTTGAAAATTTAAAAAAAAATTTCAAAAATTTTGAAAAAAATTTCAAAAATTTTGAAAAAAATTTCAAAAATTTTAGAAAAAATTTCAAAAATTTTGAAAAAAATTTAGGAAAAAAAATTCGAAAATTTTTGAAAAAAAATTTCAAAAATTTTGAAAAAATTTCAAAAATTTTTCCAAAAAATTCAACAATTTTGAAAGAAAATTTCAAAAATTTTGAACAAAAAATTTCAAAAATTTTAAAAATTTTGAAAAAAATTTCAAAAATTTTGAAAAAAATTTCAAAAATTTTGAAAATAATTTCAAAAATTTTGAATAAAATTTCAATAATTTTGAAAAAAAAAAATTAATAAGTTTTGAAAAAAATTTCAAAATATTTGAAACAAATTTCAAAAATTTCAACAATTTTTTCAAAAAATTTCGAAAATTTTAAAAAAATTTCAAAAATTTAAAAAAAAAATCAAAATTTTGAAAAAATTTTAAAAATTAAAAAAAAAACAAGTAGGTAAGGCTACAGTCGGGCGCCCGACAGTAAGATACCCTTCTCCCAATTTTCTAAATCCATTACAAACGTGTAACCACTTTCATAGTTTCAAATAGAGAATTCTGCACAAATACTTCTACTACATATAGCTTACTCGCTCGCACGCACGCAGCGACGCGCGTACAGAGTAAAGCGACACGACGCAACGTCGACGTCGGCGTCAACTGCTCAAAGCAGCGCGCCGGCTGCTGCTCGTACCGAACATTTGTACTCAAAACGTTGACTTTAATAACTTCTGTGTTATTGGTCCGATCGGATTGTAATTTAGAGGATATGTTCATATTGCATTCAATAATCGTAAATTACCGATTTGCGGGGGCGGTGGGCGTGGTATCAAACATTTGACATAAACTTCACCTGCCCCGAATATATAGGAACTTTCATACCAAATTTTGTGTCTCTAGCTTTTTTAATAGCTGAGATCTGTTGTCTCAAACAAACAGACGGACAGACGGACGGACGGACGGACGGACAGACGGACAGACGGACAGACGGACAGACAGACGGACATGTCTCAATCGACTCGGCTAGTGATCCTGAGCAAGAATATATATACTTTATGGGGTCTGCCACGCCTCCTTATGCCTGTTACATACATTTTGCACAAAGTTAGTATACCCTTTTTTGACCATTTTCAATGGTCGAAGGGTATAAAAACTTTCCAAAATAATTAAAAAATGTTGAGAACGAAACATTTCAAAAAATTTCCTGTAATTTGGAAAAACAAAAAGTTAAAAAAATATTAAAAAAAATTTAAAAAATTTCCAACATTTTTCAAAAATTGTGAAAAATAAATTTCAAAACAAGTGGGTAAGGCTACAGTCGGGCGCCCGACAGTAAGATACCCTTCTCCTAATTTTTAAAATCCGTTACAAACGTGTAATCACACTCATAATTTCAAACAGACAATTCTGCACAAATACTTCAAGTATATATAGCTTACTCGCTCGCACTCACACAGCGACGCGCGTAAAGAGTAAAGCGACACGACGCAACGTCGACGTCGACGTCAACTGCTCAAAGCAGCGCGTCGGCTGCTGCCCGTACCGAACATTTGTACTGAAAACGTTGACTTGAATAACTTCTGTGTTATTGGTCCGATCGGATTTTAATTTGGAGGACATGTTCATATTGCATTCAGCTTTATACATACCAAAGCAGAACTTTATAAGTTTAATACTTTGCTTAATAATCGTAAATTACCGATTTGCGGGGGCGGTGGGCGTGGCATCAAACATTTGACATAAACTTCACCTGCCCCGAATATATAGGAACCTTCATACCAAATTTGGTGTCTCTAGCTTTTTTAATAGCTGAGATCTGTTGTCTCAAACAAACAGACGGACAGACGGACAGACAGACGGACATGTCTCAATCGACTCGGCTAGTGATCCTGAGCAAGAATATATATACTTTATGGGGTCTGCCACGCCTCCTTATGCCTGTTACATACATTTTGCACAAAGTTAGTATACCCTTTTTTTGACCATTTTCAATGGTCGAAGGGTATAAAAACTTCCCAAAATTTGGAAACAAAAATTTCAATAAAAATTAAAAAACAAAAAAAACACAAAAAATTTCCAAAATTAACCAAAAATTTCGAAAAAAAAATTTTTTAAATATTAAAAAAACAAGAAAGCAAGGCTACCTTGACCTTGGGCTTGC
This sequence comes from Zaprionus kolodkinae, assembly GCA_018901885.1. Lineage (NCBI taxonomy): Eukaryota > Metazoa > Arthropoda > Insecta > Diptera > Drosophilidae > Zaprionus > Zaprionus kolodkinae. Next base: position 95,769 of record JAEIFM010000073.1, read on the forward strand.
CGAAGGTTTCATACCCTTGCAGTTATACAAAATATAAAATATCTTTGGATTGCTGCTGGTTTCTGTGGTATCTATTGAAGAACTATAACAGTACATCGATTATATCAACCTCTTATAATTTCGAATACTCAGCCTCCTCACCACGGCAAGGTCCTCGAGGAGGAATATTTACAATATCTTAAACAACATTGCACATACATTCTTTATTTACAATAATAAAATAAATTAATTAACTAAATATTTAAAAATAAATTATTAAATTAGTGATTATAGCTAAGGAACACGCCGTCATGGTGACTATATGGAGTTTGATAAGTGATTGCGGCAGCACCGCTTACTGTGTTATCACATAATATATCCAATCAATTTGAGTTAAATGTTTTGTTGTTGGCACATTTTGTTGTTATTATTTAAAGTAGACTCGAGCTGATCAGTGGTTGTTGATCGGCAAATGTTAAAATCTCCTAATATTACCAATTTTGTATTATTTTCAGCTGACGTTAGCCTTTCAACATCATTTCTGATTTCATTTCGACACCTTGTAATAGGAAAAGCTGGATTCCTATAAACAACTATGACTATTGTATGCAAGTATTTAAATGTTATGGACTGGTATATATTTCTTACATTATCAACTGTAACATTTCATATAAGAATGTTATGTTTTCCGATATATTTTGTTTTGCATATATCAGTATACCATTCTTAGAAACAGCATTTGGTCGAATGTCTTTGTGTTGTAAAGGATCTGTTGGTCATAAAATCTAAATTTGGAAAGTTCTCTTTCAAAAATGCATTTGAATAACAGCTATATGATTTTTTGTTTAACAGCTACATGTAATAGTACTCAGATTTCCATAAAATTTCAACAAGAACCTTCATTAGGCCAATCGTTGATCGTTATAAGTTATAAAAGTTCGATTTGGATAGCCTGATAGCTATATTTTGAAATATAACGAAAATCGGCCGATAGGCTCCATAACAGCTATACGATATATCAGTCCGATCTGGCCCGTTCCGACTTATTTAAAGAGGGCAGAAATAAGAAGCTTGTGAGCAAAGTTTCATGAAGATAGCTCAATAACTGGGGGACTAATTTGCGTTGCAACAGACAGACGGACTGACTGATTGTTCCTATAACAGCTATAGAATATAAACGTCTGAGATATTTAAATGGAAAAACTACGGCCGGGTTACTGTATAACATTAAAAGGTATTGATAATGTGCGGTATTTCCAAAAACAAAACAGGTTTGCATACAAAAACTCTGATTTCAGCCGATTGTTCCTATGGCAGCTATATGTTATAGTGGTCCGATTTTGATACAATTTTGACAGCACATTAGGAACGTAATAAGAATAAGATTTGCCAAATCTTGTTGCAATATCTTGAAAAACAACAAAAATCGGCCGATAGCTTCTATGACAGCTATACGATATATCGGTCCGATCTGGCTCGATCCGACTTATTTACAGCCTACAGCAATAAGAAGCTTGTGTGCCAAGTTTCATGAAGATAGCTCAAAAACTGAGAGACTAGTTTGCGTTGCAACAGACAAACAGACGGACATCCATTTTCCGACTCCTCTGGTGATGCTGATTCAGAATATATATTTATAGGGTCGGAGATGTCTCCTAAGGTGCGTTGCAAACTTCTGGCTAAAATTAATATACCCTCTGCAAGGGTATAAAAATTTCAAAAAATTTCAAAAAGTTTCCAAAATTTTCCAAAAATTTGGAAAAACAATAGTTCAAAAATTTTTTAAAAATCCAAAAAAAAAAATTTTAAAAGGCTTCCTACATTTTTCAAAAATTTTGAGAACAAAATATTTTCAGTAATTTGGAAAAACAAAAAATTTTGAAAAAAAAAAAGATTACAAAAAATTCCAAAAATGTTGAAAACAAATTTAAACAAATTCCACAAATTTTGAAAACAAAACATTTCAAAAAAGTTTCAAAAATTTAAAAGAAAAAAATACCCAAAAATTTTGCAAAAAAAAATTCAAAAATTTTCCAAAATTACCCAACAAATTCGACAATTTTTTTAAAAATTTTAAAAAATTAACCAAAAGTTATCAAAAATTTCGATAATAAAAATTTTCCAAATATTTTTGAAAAAAAAAAAATTTTCCAAATATTTTGAAAAACAATTTCAAAAATCTCAAAAAAATTTCCAAAAATTTAAAAAAACTAGTCGGAAAGGCTACAGTCACGCGGTGACTGTAAGAGGCCATGGATTCAGTTTATTTGTATATACCATAAAAAATATATATTGAAATAAAATGTTTAATATAATAAAAACAAAAATTATAATAACGAAAAAGCAAGAGTCCATAGCATAAGTTAAGAGATATGTGAATTTTTGGCGCGTGCCAAAATTCGTTACATACACACACAGCCGCGTCAACTGCTTATTCTTTAATTTAGACGTCCATTAACAATTACACAGACCTGCCTTATGTTTTGTGTATTGCCTCACACGCATATACATATGCATGCATCTGTGAGCTTCGTGTGCATGTATTGCATGTATTAAAAGGCAAAATGTAACACTTAATATATAAATTATTAGATAAATGGCAAATAATTAAAAAATGCATATTCTTTATAAATATGTATAAATGTAAACAAATATAAAATACAGCACATAAAAAATTAAAATAGCTAAATTCTCTTTTCGCCGTGGGGAATCGAACCCTGGCCGTTTGCATAGGAGTTTGTCATCCCAACAACTAGACCACCGTCGCTGCGCTCCGCGCCCGTTAAAATTGCATTTTTAGACCAGTTTCTCAAAAATGTCAAATATGTCATGTACAACAATAACACTACTACAAGATTGAATGACCACAAGAAAGCCAAATGTTTTAATTTATATTTAATAAGATTATTTGTGGAAATTTGATAAATGAAATCAAATTTTATAATTATGAAAAAAAAAAAAATTAAATATTGACTTTTAAATAGTGAAATAGTTAAAATAAAATCAAACCGCCTTCCCGAGGGATCGAACCTCTATCCCTTTGCTTGATTGCCGGCTACTCTACACATTTGACTACCGCCGCACTCATTTGCTGTGCGGCTAAGTTACTATTTCGATCTCATACATGAACATAACCATTTTCGCATTAAAAAGATCGAAAAAGCACGTGGCTGGCAGCAGCTTGGAAGCAAGGCATCACAAATCAATAGAAAATGTTAACTCACGTAACTTCTATGTTTATTATCCGATCGGGTTGCAATTTTTAGAATAGGTTCACAATTTATCTATATGTATGCCAAAGCAGAAAGTTAAGACTTCAATACTTTGCTTAATAATCACAAATTACTGATTTACGGGGGCGGTGGGCGTGGTACCCGAAATTTGAAAACGACGTTTACTGCCTAGGATACACAGGAATCTTCATGCAAAATTTGGAGTCTCTAGTTTTCTTAATAGCTGAGAATCAGACGCTCATACAGACGGACAGACGGACAGACAGACAGACAGACGGACAGACATGGCTAGATCGACTCGGCTGGTGATCCTGAGCAAGAATATATATACTTTATGAGGTCTGCCACGCCTTCTTATGCCTGTTATGCACATTCCGACAAATCTAATAGACCATGTATTTTTTTAAAATCCATGGCCTAAAAAATTAAAAATTTTGGCTCAAACACCACCCTCGTGAGGACTTGAACCATGTACCTCCACAAAAAACTTAGACTAACGCAGTCTGCATTTATAACTACTCTGTCATTATCTCATGTTTAATTAGATCGGCAAAATTGAATTATGAGACCATTCAGGTTGTCGTACAGGACAAAACAAATTATTATTGTGTCTCGTGTGTGTGTGTGTTGTGTGTGTAAGACAATACCAACTCACTCCACTTTAAATTCTGTTTAATTTAATAAATGCGTTTTTAATACTAAACTTAATATTAGGTTGTCAAATATCTCCCTTCCGCTTTTTTGTCTTTTGAATTTCGCGGCTATGTAAAAAGCGCTACAGAGCTCGTATCTGGCAACACTATACATAATTTGAAAGGTGTTGCCATAACCTACAAAACAACGCTATGCATGATTAGTTTGGATATTGCGTTCAACAATTATAGACGAGTAAACATGGAGTTCACTAACGCCGAAATTCGCGCTATTTTAAAGTTTTCCTTCGTTAAAGGCAAATCCGCTAGAGAAACGTTCCGTGAGATTAATGGTGTTTTGGGGGATAGTACTCTATCACTTCGAACCGCGGAGGAATGGTTTCGACGATTCAGAGCCGGTGAAAACGACACCATGGATAAGCCAGCCGGCGGAAGACCTGTGACGACAACTACCGATCAAATCATGGAATACATCGAGTTAGACCGGCATATGGCACCTCGTGGCATTGCCCAGGAGATGGGAGTTAGTCACCAAACCATTTTGAACCATCTTCAGAAGGCTGGGTACACAAAAAAGATTGATGTTTGGGTGCCGCATAATTTGACGCAAAAAAACCTTCTGGACCGAATCAACGCCTGCGATATGCTGCTGAAACGGAACGAACTCGACCCATTCTTGAAGCGGATGGTGACTGGCGACGAAAAATGGATCACATACGACAATATCAAGCGAAAACGGTCGTGGTCGGAGGCCGGCGAATCGTCCCAAACAGTGGCCAAGCCGGTATTGACGGCCAGGAAGGTTTTGCTGTGTGTTTGGTGGGATTGGAAGGGATTCATCCACTATGAGCTGCTCCCATATGGCCAGACGCTTAATTCTACCATCTACTGCGAACAACTGGACCGCTTGAAGCAGGCGATCGACCAGAAGCGTCCAGAATTGGCCAACAGGAAGGGTGTAGTGTTCCACCAGGACAACGCCAGACCACACACTTCGTTGATGACTCGTCAGAAGCTACGGGAGCTCGGATGGGAGGTTTTATCGCATCCACCATATAGCCCGGATTACCACCTGTTCCTGTCCATGGCGAATGCCCTTGGTGGTGTGACGTTGAACTCAAAAGAGGCTTGTGAAAAGTGGCTGTCCGAATTTTTCGCAAATAAGGAGGGGGGCTTCTACGAGAAAGTTATTATGAAGTTGCCGTCTAGATGGAAACAGATCATCGAACAAAACGGCGCATATTTTAACTAAATCCGATCACTGTAACACTTTTCATAAAGCATTGAATGAAGAGCAAACAAGTGGGTAAGGCTACAGTCGGGCACCCGACGGTAAGATACCCTTCTCCCAATTTTCTAAATCCGTTACAAACGTGTAACCACTTTCATAGTTTCAAACAGAGAATTCTGCATAAATACGTCTACTACATATAGCTTACTCGCTCGCAGTCACACAGCGACGCGCGTAAAGAGTACGACGTCGGGGTCAACTGCTCAAAGCTGCGCGTCGGCTGCTGCCCGTACCGAACATTTGTACTGAAAACGTTGACTTGAATAACTTCAGTGTTACTGGTCCGATCGGATTGTAATTTGGAGAATATGTTTATATTGCATTTAGCTTTATACATACCGAAGCAGAACGTTATGGGTTTTATACTTCACTTATTAATCGCAAATAACCGATTTGCAGGGGCGGTGGGCGTGGCATCAAACATTTGATATAAACTTGATATAAACTTTCCTATGGTTTATAGGAACCTTCATGCCAAATTTGGTATCTCTAGCTTTTTTAATAGCTGAGATCTGTTGTCTCATACAGACGGACGGACGGACAGACGGACATGTCTCAATCGACTCGGCAAGTGATCCTGAGCAAGAATATATATACTTTAAGGGGTCTGCCACGCCTCCTTTTGCCTGTTACATACATTTTGCACAAAGTTAGTATACGCTTTTTTGACCATTTTCAATGGTCGAAGGGTATAAAAAGCGGAAGGGAGATATTTGACAACCTAATATATTTTAAATGCTTGAAAAAAAGCTAACATCCAAAAGTATCATCCGCTTTGAATTGGGGGGGGGGTGGTATTAGAACTCGTGCCCTTCTCCGCTCGACAGTCAGCAACCACATCCACGCAGCCACTGCAGATATTCGGCAACCACGATAAAATTGCAATCATGACTGATCATGATTTGGTACATATAATTGGCTAGACATACATAAATCCAACTCAGCATTGTAGTACTTTGTTGCAATGCTGAGACAGCACTTGGACAGGATGTCGGTTGCGACAGTTCTCGTGAAGCCACTTGAACTGCTGCAACAGCAGTTTCTCAGATACATGTTGCTAACACATAAGCAAAACCTTAGATACATCGAGCTTAGCTGAAGCTCAAGAAATAAAGTGGAGATCAGTTCGTTTTGAATCTTAAATGACTGAAGTTATTTATTGGGCATTAATAAAAACCTTAAATCATACACTGACAAAGATTGGAATCCCTGGCACCGACCGGTAACTGGCGCAGCCGCTTCAAGAACGTTCTACAATCCCAAGGACAACACCTAGGACCAGGATCCAAGGATGAAGATTACCTTAAGTCTAATTTTGTAAGTAGTTAAGATCATACAAGGTGATAATTTGTGAAAGGGATGTGGAAGTTGTTGTGCAAAAGAGATAAGAGAAAAGATAACTATATATAAAAAAACAAGTCGGAAAGGCTACAGTTACGCGGTAACTGTAAGAGGCCATGGATTGTCAGTTTATTTTTATATACCATAAAAAATATATATTGAAATAAAATGTTTAAAACAAAAATTAAAATAACGAAAAATCAAGAGTCGATAGCATAAGTTAGAACGAGAGAGATATGTGAATTTTTGGCGCATGCCAAAATTCGTTACATACACACACAGCAGCGTCAACTGCTTCTTCTTTAATTTAAACTTCCGTTAACAATTACACATACCCGCCTTATGTTTTGTGTATTGCCACACACGCTAAACATATGAATGCATGTGTGAGCTTCGTGTGCATGTATTGTATGCATGCACGCATAAGTACAGCATGCAAAACATCTTAAAAGGCAAAATATAACACTTAATATAAAAATTATTAGATAAATATAAATAAATGGCAAATAATTAAAAAATGCATATTCTTTATAAATATGTATAAATGTAAACAAAAATGAAATACAGCACATAAAAAATTAAAATAGCTAAATTCTCTTTTCGCCGTGGGGAATCGAACCCTGACCGTTTGCATAGGAGTTTGTCATCCCAACAACTAGACCATCGTCGCTGCGCTCCGCGCCCGTTAAAATTTCATTTTTAGACCAGTTGCTCATAAATGTCAAATATGACATGTACAACAATAATACTACTACAAGATTGAATGACCACAAGAAAGCCAAATGTTATTTATTTATATTTAATAAGATTATTTGTTGAAATTTGATAAATCAAATCAAATTTTATAATGATGAAAAAAAAAAAATAAAATATCAACTTCTAAATAGTGAAATAATAGTAAAAATAAAAACAAACCGCCTTCCCGAGGGATTGAACCTCCATTCTTTTGTTTGATTGCCTGCTGCTCTACACATTTGACCATCGCCGCTTTGACTCGCTGTGCGGCTAAGTAACTATTTCCTTCTCATACACACACATAACCATTTTCGCATTAAAAAGATCGTGGCTGGTAGCAGCCACGTTAACACGCATAACTTCTATGTTTATTATCCGATCGGGTTGCAATTTATAAAATAAGTTCACATCGCATTTATCTATATGTATACCAAAGCAGAAAGTTAAGACTTCAATACTTTGCTTAATAATCACAAATTACGGATTTACGGGGGCGGTGGGCGTGGTACCCGAAATTTGAAAACGACGTTTACTGCCTAGGATATACAGTAATCTTCATGCCAAATTTGGAGGGTCTAGTTTTTTTAATAGCTGAGAATCAGACGCTCATACAGACGGACAGACGGACAGACAGACAGACGGACAGACAGACATGGCTAGATCGACTCGGCTAGTGATCCTGAGCAAGAATATATATACTTTATGGCGTAGCAGATGTCTCCTTCTGCCTGTTACGCACATTCCGACAAACCTAATAGACCATGTATTTCTTTAAAATCCATGGCCTAAAAACGTAAGCTGAAAATCCATGGCCTCTTACAGTCACCGCGTGACTGTAGCCTTTCCGACTAGTTTTAAAATCCATGGCCTAAATATATTTATATTTTAAAATTTAGAATTTAGGCTGGGAAATATAAAAAACGATCCAGCATTTGCTGCAAATGATTGGGGAAATTCCAGTAAAACCCAATAAGATCGGTAGATTAGTATTAGTTGTTAGGATGTATAGGTAATTGTTGTTAGGAGAAAAGGTTAGGTAATTTAATATAGATAATATAATAGATGAGAGGGAGAATTCCGTGTTGATTATTCTAAAAAGCTTATTGTAATCGGCACAGAGAACTCTAAAAGAATCATGCAAGCTATGGTTATTAGTACAAAAGCTCAAAGAAAGTGGTAAAAAATTTCGTTTAACCCTAGAAGGAACACAAAAGTTTAGTTGGTTAAGCAGGAAAGGAGAGTCGATGTCGTATTTCATTAGTTTTATTATGACCATAACACCTAGCATAATACGACGGTTAGTTAAGGAGGGTAGGTTAATTAGCAGGAGTCTGCTTGAGTAAGGAAACCCAGTTAAAGCGACGCAAAGCAAAGAGCAAAAATTGTTTTTGGACAGACTCAATTCTGTCTTGATGGACCTGGTATTGAGGAGACCATACACAGGATCCATATTCCAAAATCGGGCGAACAAGGGAAGTATATAACAATTTTGTCGTATAAGGGTCTTCTAATTCTTTAGCCCATCTTTTAATGAAGCCAAGAGCCCGATACGCCTTATTGACAATGTGTGTTATATGACAATCAAATTTCAACTTATGATCAAAAAGAATTCCAAGATCCATTACCTCAAAAATTCTGTGAAGTGGAAATTGATCAAGGGTATAGTTGACAACGTGAGAATTACTTCTATAAAAACACATGACCTTGCACTTCGAACAGTTTAAATATAGCAAATTACGGCTACACCAAGTAAAAACAAGTGGGTAAGGCTACAGTCGGGCGCCCGACAGTAAGATACCCTTCTCCCAATTTTCCAAATCCGTTACAAACGTGTAACCACACTCATAATTTCAAACAGAGAATTCTGCACAAATACTTCTAGTACATATAGCTTACTCGCTCGCACTCACACAGCGACGCGCGTAAAGAGTAAAGCGACACGACGCAACGTCGACGTCGGCGTCAACTGCTCAAAGCAGCGCGTCGGCTGCTGCCCGTACCGAACATTTGTACTGAAAACGTTGACTTGAATAACTTCTGTGTTATTGGTCCGATCAGATTGTAATTTGGAGGATATATTCACATTGCATTCAGCTTTATACATACCAAAGTAGAACGTTATGGATTTAATACTTTGCTTAATAATCGCAAATAACCGATTTGCGGGGGCGGTGGGCGTGGCATCAAAAATTTGAGATAAACTTTGTCTGCCTATGATTTACAGGAACCTTCATGCCAAATTTGGTATCTCTAGCTTTTTTAATAGCTGAGATCTGTTGTCTCATACAGACGGACAGACGGACAGACGGACACACGGACAGACAGACAGACAGACAGACAGACGGACATGTCTCAATCGACTCGGCTAGTGATCCTGAGCCTGTTACATACATTTTGCACAAAGTTAGTGTACCCTTTTTTGACCATTTTCAATGGTCGAAGGGTATAATGAGTCAATATCGACTTGAAGTGAATTAGCGGTCAGTTCATTGTATGTTAAGCAAAGTTTCACATCATCAGCATACATTAGAATATTACAATAGTGTAGAACAGAGGGTAGATCGTTTATAAATAGGTTATAGAGTAAAGGCCCAAGATGACTGCCCTGAGGAACACCAGAGGATACAGAGATAGGCTTAGATAGCAAACATTTTAATAATACCCTTTGGGACCTACAAGTTAAGTAATTGGAGATCCAAAGGAGCAATGGGTAGGAAAAACCAATAAGATTAAGCTTATGAAGAAGAAGTAAGTGATTTAATCAATCAAATGCTTTGCTGAAGTCTGTATATTATTTCAAAAAATTTCCTAAAATTGCAAAAAATTTGCAAAATTTTACAAAAATTTGGAAAAACAAAAAAAATTCAAAATATTCAACGAATTTTAAAACAAAAATTCCCAAATTTTTTTAAAAATTTTGAAATAAAAAAAATTTCAAAAAAAATTCCTAAAATTTTAAAAAGTATCCAAATTTTCCAAAGAAATGGATAAACAACTATTTCAAAAAATTTCCAAAAAATCAAAAAAAAAAAAACTTTCCAAAATAATTAAAAAATGTTGAGAACGAAACATTTCAAAAAATTTCCTGTAATTTGGAAAAACAAAAAGTTAAAAAAATATTAAAAAAAATTCAAAAAATTTCCAACATTTTTCAAAAATTGTGAAAAATAAATTTCAAAACAAGTGGGTAAGGCTACAGTCGGGCGCCCGACAGTAAGATACCCTTCTCCCAATTTTTAAAATCCGTTACAAACGTGTAATCACACTCATAATTTCAAACAGAGAATTCTGCACAAATACTTCAAGTATATATAGCTTACTCGCTCGCACTCACACAGCGACGCGCGTAAAGAGTAAAGCGACACGACGCAACGTCGACGTCGACGTCAACTGCTCAAAGCAGCGCGTCGGCTGCTGCCCGTACCGAACATTTGTACTGAAAACGTTGACTTGAATAACTTCTGTGTTATTGGTCCGATCGGATTTTAATTTGGAGGACATGTTCATATTGCATTCAGCTTTATACATACCAAAGCAGAACTTTATAAGTTTAATACTTTGCTTAATAATCGTAAATTACCGATTTGCGGGGGCGGTGGGCGTGGCATCAAACATTTGACATAAACTTCACCTGCCCCGAATATATAGGAACCTTCATACCAAATTTGGTGTCTCTAGCTTTTTTAATAGCTGAGATCTGTTGTCTCAAACAAACAGACGGACAGACGGACAGACATGTCTCAATCGACTCGGCTAGTGATCCTGAGCAAGAATATATATACTTTATGGGGTCTGCCACGCCTCCTTATGCCTGTTACATACATTTTGCACAAAGTTAGTATACCCTTTTTTGACCATTTTTAATGGTCGAAGGGTATAAATATTTGACAAAAAACAAGTGGGTAAGGCTACAGTCGGGCGCCCGACAGTAAGATACCCTTCTCCCAATTTTCTAAATCCGTTACAAACGTGTAACCGCACTCACCATTTCAAACAGAGAATTCTGCACAAATACTTCTAGTACATATAGCTTACTCGCTCGCACTCACACAGCGACGCGCGTAAAGAGTAAAGTGACACGACGCAACGTCGACGTCGGCGTCAACTGCTCAAAGCAGCGCGTCGGCTGCTGCTCGTACCGAACATTTGTACTGAAAACGTCGACTTGAATAACTTCTGTGTTATTGGTCCGATCGGATTGTAATTTGGAGAATATGTTCATATTGCATTTAGCTTTGTACATACCAAAGCATAACTTTATGAGTTCAATACTTTGCTTAATAATCGTAAATAACCGATTTGCGGGGGCGGTGGGCGTGGCATCAAACATTTGACATAAACTTCACCTGCCCCGAATATATAGGAACCTTCATACCAAATTTGGTGTCTCTAGCTTTTTTAATAGCTGAGATCTGTTGTCTCAAACAAACAGACGGACAGACGGACAGACGGACAGACAGACGGACATGTCTCAATCGACTCGGCTTGTGATCCTGAGCAAGAATATATATACTTTATGGGGTCTGCCACGCCTCCTTATGCCTGTTACATACATTTTGCACAAAGTTAGTATACCCTTTTTTGACCATTTTCAATGGTCGAAGGGTATAAAAATTCAAAAAATTTTCAAATTTTTTCAAAAATTTTGGACAATAAATTTAAGAAATTCCAAAAATTTTGAAAACAAGAAGGCAAGGTTACCTTCGGCTTGCCGAAGGTTTTATACCCTTGCAGTTATACAACTGACAACGGACTGACTTATTGTTCCTTTAACAGCTTAGAATATAATCATCTAAGATATTTAAATGGAAACTAGTCGGAAAGGCTACAGTCACGCGGTGACTGTAAGAGGCCATGGAATTTCAGCTTACGTTTTTATACCATAAAATATATATGTATAAATTTATATTTATATAAATTTTAATATAATGAAACAAAAACAAGTGCGCAAGGCTACGACGGGTGCGCTCGACAGACAGATACCCTTAAATAACCGTACCAAACATGTAAACACACTCATGACTTCTGACAGAGAATTCTTCCTAACTTATTTTAATACATATGGCTTACTCGCTCACACATACACATACACGCGCGTAAACAGTAAAGCGACACGACGCGACGTTGACGTCAACTGCTCAAAGCAGCGAGCCGGCTGCTGCACGTACCGAACATTTGTACTGAAAACGTGCACTTGAATTACTTGTGTGTTATTGGTCCGATCGGATTGTAATTTGGAGGATATGTTCATATTATATTCAGCTTTATACATACCAAAGCATACTTTACAAGTTCAATACTTTGCTAAATAATCACAAATTACGGATTTACGGGGGCGGTGGGCGTTGTACCCGAAATTTGAAAACGACGTTTACTGCCTAGGATATACAGTAATCTTCATGCCAAATTTGGAGGGTCTAGTTTTCTTAATAGCTGAGAATCAGACGCTCATACAGACGGACAGACGGACAGACAGACAGACAGACGGACAGACAGACATGGCTAGATCGACTCGGCTGGTGATCCTGAGCAAGAATATATATACTTAATGGGGTCTGCCACGCCTCCTTATGCCTGTTACGCACATTCCGACAAACCTAATAGACCATGTATTTTTTTAAAATCCATGACCTAAAAATAATGGCGGGTTACTGTATAACATTAAAAAGTATTGTTAAAGTGCGGTATTTCCAAAAACAAAACAGGATTGCATACAAAAACCCTGATTTCAGCTGATTGTTCCTATGACAGCTATATGTATTATTGGTCCGATTTTAATATATATTGGTCCGATTTTAATTCAATTTTGACAGCACATTAAGAACGTAATAAGAATAAGATTTGCCAAATCTTGTTGCAACATCTTGAAAAACAACAAAAATCGGCCGATAGCTTCTATGACAGCTATACGATATATCGGTCCGATCTGCCTCGTTCCGACTTATTTACAGCGTACAGTAATAAGAAGCTTGTGTGCCAAGTTTCATGAAGATAGCTCAAAAGCTGAGAGACTAGTTTGCGTTGCAACAGACGGACGGACGGACGGACAGGCGGACATCCATTTTTCGACTCTCCTGGTGATGCTGATTCAGAATATATATACTTTATAGGGTCGGAGATGTCTCCTAAGGTGCGTTGCAAACTTCTGGCTAAAATTAATATACCCTCTGCAACCCTCTTATTGCTGTAGGCAGTAAATAAGTCGGAACGAGCCAGATCGGACCGATATATCGTATAGCTGTCATAGAAGCTATCGGCCGATTTTTGTTGTTTTTCAAGATATTGCAACAAGATTTGGCAAATCTTATTTTTATTACGTTCTTAATATGCTGTCAAAATTGTATCAAAATCGGACCACTATAACATATAGCTGCCATAGGAACAATCGGCTGAAATCAGGGTTTTTCTATGCAATCCTGTTTTGTTTTTGGAAATACCGCACATTATCAATACTTTTTAATGTTATACAGTAACCCGGCCTTAGTTTTTCCATTTAAATATCTCAGACGTTTATATTCTATAGCTGTTATAGGAACAATCAGTCAGTCCGTCTGTCTGTTGCAACGCAAATTAGTCCCCCAGTTATTGAGCTATCATCATGAAACTTTGCTCACAAGCTTCTTATTTCTGCCCTTTTTAAATAAGTCGGAACGGGCCAGATCGGACTGATATATCGTATAGCTGTTATGGAGCCTATCGGCCGATTTTCGTTATATTTCAAGATATAGCTATCAGGCTTACCACATCCAAATCGAACTTTTATAACTTATAACGATCAACGATCGGCCTAATGAAGGTTCTTGTTGCAATTTTATGGAAATCTGAGTACTATTACATGTAGCTGTTAAACAAAAAATCATATAGCTGTTATTCAAATGCATTTTTGAAAGAGAACTTTCCAAATTTAGATTTTATGACCAACAGATCCTTTACAACACAAAGACATTCGACCAAATGCTGTTTCTAAGAATGATATACTGATATATGCAAAACAAAATATATCGGAAAACATAACATTCTTATATGAAACAGTTACAGTTGATAATGTAAGAAATATATACCAGTCCATAACATTTAAATACTTGCAAACAATAGTCATAGTTGTTTATAGGAATCCAGCTTTTTCTATTACAAGGTTTCGAAATAAAATCAGAAATGATGTTGAAAGGCTAACGTCAGCTGAAAATAAAACAAAATTTGTAATATTGGGAGATTTTAACATTTGCTGATCAACAACCACTGATCAGCTCGAGTCTACTTTAAATAATAACAACAAAATGTGCCAACAACAAAACATTTAACTCAAATTGATTGGATATATTATGTGATAACACAGTAAGCGGTGCTGCCGCAATCACTTATCAAACTTGCGACCTTGCCGTGGTGAGGAGGCTGAGTATTCGAAATTATAAGAGGTTGATATAATCGATGTACTGTTATAATTCTTCAATAAATACCACAGAAACCAGCAACAATCCATAGATATTTTATATTTTGTATAACTGCAAGGGTATGAAACCTTCGGCAAGCCGAAGGTAGCCTTGCTTTCTTGTTTATTTTTATACCCTTGCAGAGGGTATATTAATTTTAGCCAGAAGTTTGCAACGCACCTTAGGAGACATCTCCGACCCTATAAAGTATATATATTCTGAATCAGCATCACCAGGAGAGTCGAAAAATGGATGTCCGTCTGTCCGTCCGTCCGTCCGTCCGTCCGTCTGTTGCAACGCAAACTAGTCTCTCAGTTTTTGAGCTATCCTCATGAAACTTGGCACACAAGCTTCTTATTGCTGTAGGCTGTACATAAGTCGGAACGAGCCAGATCGGACCGATATATCGTATAGCTGTAATAGAAGCTATCGGCCGATTTTTGTTGTTTTTCAAGATATTGCAACAAGATTTGGCAAATCTTATTCTTATTACGTTCTTAATGTGCTGTCGAAATTGTATCAAAATCGGACCACTATAACATATAGATGCCATAGGAACAATCGGCTGAAATCAGGGTTTTTGTATGCAAACCTGTTTTGTTTTTGGAAATACCGCACATTATCAATACTTTTTAATGTTATACAGTAACCCGTCCTTAGTTTTCCATTTAAATATCTCAGACGTTTATATTCTATAGCTGTTATAGGAACAATCAGTCAGTCCGTCTGTCTGTTGCAACGCAAATTAGTCCCCCAGTTATTGACCTATCTTCATGAAACTTTGCTCACAAGCTTCTTATTTCTGCCCTCTTTAAATAAGTCGGAACGGGCCAGATCGGACTGATATATCGTATAGCTATGGATCCTATCGGCCGATTTTCGTTATATTTCAAGATATAGCTATCAGGCTTACCAAATCCAAATCGAACTTTTATAATTTATAACGATCAACGATCGGCCTAATGAAGGTTCTTGTTGCAATTTTATGGAAATCTGAGTACTATTACATGTAGCTGTTAAACAAAAAATCATATAGCTGTTATTCAAATGCATTTTTGAAAGAGAACTTTCCAAATTTAGATTTTATGACCAACAGATCCTTTACAACACAAAGACATTCGACCAAATGCTGTTTCTAAGAATGATATACTGATATATGAAAACAAAATATATCGGAAAACATAACATTCTTATATGAAACAGTTACAGTTGATAATGTAAGAAACATATACCATACAAATGATGTTGAAATGCTAACGTCAGCTGAAAATAATACAAAATTGGTAATATTAGGAGATTTTAACATTTGCCGATCAACAACCACTGATCAGCTCGAGTCTACTTTAAATAATAACAACAAAATGTGCCAACAACAAAACATTTAACTCAAATTGATTGGATATTTTGTGATAACACAGTAAGCGGTGCTGCCGCAATCACTTATCAAACTCCATATAGTCACCATGACGGCGTGTTCCTTAGCTATAATCACTAATTTAATAATTTATTTTTAAATATTTAGTTAATTAATTTATTTTATTATTGTAAATAAAGAATGTATGTGCAATGTTGTTTAAGATATTGTAAATATTCCTCCTCGAGGATTGCGACCTTGCCGTGGTGAGGAGGCTGAGTATTCGAAATTATAAGAGGTTGATATAATCGATGTACTGTTATAGTTCTTCAATAGATACCACAGAAACCAGCAGCAATCCAAAGATATTTTATATTTTGTATAACTGCAAGGGTATGAAACCTTCGGCAAGCCGAAGGTAGCCTTGCTTTCTTGTTTTAATACATATGGGTTACTCGCTCACACACACACATACACGCGCGTAAACAGTAAAGCGACACGACGCGACGTCGACGTCGGCGTCAACTGCCTAAAGCAGCGCGCAGGCTGCTGCTCGTACCAAACATTTGTACTGAAAACGTTGACTTAAATAACTTCTGTGATATTTCTCCGATCGGATTGTAATTTAGAGTATACGTTCATATTGTATTCAGCTTTACGTATACAGAAGCAGAACGTTATAAGTTTAATTCTTTGCTTGATAATCACCAATTACTGATTTACGGGGGCGGTGGGCGTGGTACCCGAAATTTGAAAACGACGTTTACTGCCTAGGATATACAGGAATCTTCATGCCAAATTTGGAGGGTCTAGCTTTCTTAATAGCTGAGAATCAGACGCTCATACAGACGGACAGACGGACAGACGGACAGACAGACAGACAGACAGACGGACAGACAGACATGGCTAGATCGACTCGGCTGGTGATCCTGAGTAAGAATATATATACTTTATGGGGTCGCAGATATCTCCTTCTGCCTGTTACGCACATTCCGACAAACCTAATAGACCATGTATTTTTTTAAAATCCATGGCCTAAAAAAAACAAAACCCCTCATGATAAACCCATAAACAAACACATATTCGTCAAGCTAACAAATCGCTATGGATACAAATGTATTCAATTATACAAAATTTCCAATGCAACAAATAAAATTAAAACAATGTGCTGAATGTACAAAAGAATAAATATTTCGGCTCACATTTCGTCAGGCCACATACCCACACATCGCTCAAAGTGCGCAGCAACCAAAACAACAAGTTCGATGCGGTTGGTTTCATCTCCAACAAATTGATCGATATGACGTACGAGCAGCGATAAGGGCAAACGGTTGGTGCAGCACCAGCTACATGGCTAAGTGAAAACCACAAGTTGCATCGTACGCTGGACGCGAATCGGTTCGTTGTTGAACAGGTCACTGAAGCAACTCGAACAATACATCGATGCGCTGGACGCAACTCGAACTGGTTTGAATAGGTCACTGAAGCGTACGATATAAATAATTAACAATTTACAAGCTATGTTACTCCCTTTTTCCTTGACTTTATGAACCTGTTATAAACAAACTAGTAAATTTTACTATACCACCGCACTTTTGTACAACAACCGATATATAACTATTGATCATTCACTTATACACATAAAGAACAATAATACTGTTAAAACCAATTACAGATATTGAAATACTTTGACAACAATCAAGGATTGGAAGTCGACATTTACACAACACCCAACACATATACACAGATATAATCTATTAATATAATTAATTTTAATTAATTTTAACTACACTACACTACACTAATGTAATTTAAGACTCTAAAAACCGAAATACTATACCTTCTCGATAGCAACGCAAAGTTGAAAATTAGTTAATAAACAAGAATCCACCTTCTTTCAAAACAAAAACGCATCCAGATTAGAGTTAGATGTCTACTATCGGGAAAGTTAAAAGACTTATCCCAAATACTAGAAGTAGGATTAAAAGTAGCACTAGTTTACCAGACATTAGGGAAGAAACCGACCAACAAATCCGGACAGTTATAAGCATACCCTCGACATCATCAATGAATTCTGCTTCAAGTTCTCCTCCGCCTAACCAGGCTGCTATAACAACAAACAACATGGACCTAATTTCGTCTCTTAAGATACCTGACGTGATTCGCTTCCTTCCTCCTTATGACGGTAACCCCAAAAAACTCAGCGATTTCATTAATAATGTGGAAGAAATTCTCCTTCTGATCAGAGGGACTGATAAAACCCCTTACGGACAAATGCTCTTAAGAGCAATTAGGCAAAAGCTTGAAGGCAAGGCCGACGATGCGGTACACACATCGGGAGCTGGCCTTAACTGGGATGAAATTAAAGACGCTCTAATTTTGCATTGTTCCGACAAGCGAGACGAGCAAACTCTTATGTTCGAATTACATAACCTTACTTATTGTCAATACCCAATACATGTTTTGTTCGAAAAAATTTGCGAAATCAAAACAGCTCTTTTCAAATTAACAGATACTAAAGAATGCGAACCAATACTTATCAAAACAAAGAAGGAACTCTTTGCAAATACCTGTCTTAATACATTTTTAACAGGTATTAGAGGTCCACTTGGATTAGCAGTAAGATCTATGAGACCTACCAGCCTTCAGGAAGCTTTTGAGTGGGCTATGAAGGAAAGGGATATTTATTTCCAAGAGAATAGGGTGAAGCAGGAAAACAGGAAGAAAGATTACAGAGGCCAGGGTAGTAGAACTGACGGACAACAAAAGGGATATTCTAGCAACCAGACCAATGATTACAAACCAAGAGAGTACGGAATGAAAAGAGACTATCGACAGTATGCTCCTAACGACAAAGACAATCATCAACATAACAAGAAAGCAAGGCTACCTTCGGCTTGCCGAAGGTTTCATACCCTTGCAGTTATACAAAATATAAAATATCTTTGGATTGCTGCTGGTTTCTGTGGTATCTATTGAAGAACTATAACAGTACATCGATTATATCAACCTCTTATAATTTCGAATACTCAGCCTCCTCACCACGGCAAGGTCGCAATCCTCGAGGAGGAATATTTACAATATCTTAAACAACATTGCACATACATTCTTTATTTACAATAATAAAATAAATTAATTAACTAAATATTTAAAAATAAATTATTAAATTAGTGATTATAGCTAAGGAACACGCCGTCATGGTGACTATATGGAGTTTGATAAGTGATTGCGGCAGCACCGCTTACTGTGTTATCACAAAATATCCAATCAATTTGAGTTAAATGTTTTGTTGTTGGCACATTTTGTTGTTATACCCTTGCAGAGGGTATATTAATTTTAGCCAGAAGTTTGCAACGCACCTTAGGAGACATCTCCGACCCTATAAAGTATATATATTCTGAATCAGCATCACCAGAGGAGTCGAAAAATGGATGTCCGTCTGTCCGTCCGTCCGTCCGTCCGTCCGTCCGTCCGTCCGTCCGTCCGTCCGTCCGTCCGTCCGTCCGTCCGTCCGTCCGTCCGTCTGTTGCAACGCAAACTAGTCTCTCAGTTTTTGAGCTATCTTCATGAAACTTGGCACACAAGCTTCTTATTGCTGTAGGCTGTAAATAAGTCGGAACGAGCCAGATCGGACCGATATATCGTATAGCTGTCATAGAAACTATCGGCCGATTTTTGTTGTTTTTCAAGATATTGCAACAAGATTTGGCAAATCTTATTTTTATTACGTTCTTAATATGCTGTCAAAATTGTATCAAAATCGGACCACTATAACATATAGCTGCCATAGGAACAATCGGCTGAAATCAGAGTTTTTGTATGCAAACCTGTTTTGTTTTTGGAAATACCGCACATTATCAATACCTTTTAATGTTATACAGTAACCCGCCCTTTGTTTTTCCATTTAAATATCTCAGAGGTTTATATTCTATAGCTGTTATAGGAACAATCAGTCAGTCCGTCTGTCTGTTGCAACGCAAATTAGTCCCCCAGTTATTGAGCTATCATCATGAAACTTTGATCACAAGCTTTTTATTTCTGCCCTCTTTAAATAAGTCGGAACGGGCCAGATCGACTGATATATCGTATAGCTGTTATGGAGCCTATCGGCCGATTTTCGTTATATTTCAAGATATAGCTATCAGGCTTACCACATCCAAATCGAACTTTTATAACTTATAACGATCAACGATCGGCCTAATGAAGGTTTATGTTGCAATTTTATGGAAATCTGAGTACTATTACATGTAGCTGTTAAACAAAAAATCATATAGCTGTTATTCAAATTTTTGTAAGAGAACTTTCCAAATTTAGATTTTATGACCAACAGATCCTTTACAACATAAAGACATTTGACCAAATGCTGTTTCTAAGAATTGTATACTGATATATGCAAAACAAAATATATCGGAAAACATAACATTCTTATATGAAACAGTTACAGTTGATAATGTAAGAAATATATACCAGTCCATAACATTTAAATACTTGCATACAATAGTCATAGTTGTTTATAGGAATCCATTTTTTCCTATTACAAGGTTTCGAAATGAAATCAGAAATGATGTTGAAAGGCTAACGTCAGCTGAAAATAATACAAAATTTGTAATATTAGGAGATTTTAACATTTGCTGATCAACAACCACTGGTCAGCTCGAGTCTACTTTAAATAATAACAACAAAATGTGCCAACAACAAAACATTTAAATCAAATTGATTGGATATTTTGTGATAACACAGTAAGCGGTGCTGCCGCAATCACTTATCAAAATTGCGACCTTGCCGTGGTGAGGAGGCTGAGTACTCGAAATTATAAGAGGTTGATATAATCGATGTACTGTTATAATTCTTCAATAAATACCACAGAAACCAGCAACAATCCATAGATATTTTATATTTTGTATAACTGCAAGGGTATAAAACCTTCGGCAAGCCGAAGGTAGCCTTGCTTTCTTGTTATTATTTAAAGTAGACTCGAGCTGATCAGTGGTTGTTGATCGGCAAATGTTAAAATCTCCTAATATTACCAATTTTGTATTATTTTCAGCTGACGTTAGCATTTCAACATCATTTGTATGGTATATGTTTCTTACATTATCAACTGTAACTGTTTCATATAAGAATGTTATGTTTTCCGATATATTTTGTTTTCATATATCAGTATATCATTCTTAGAAACAGCATTTGGTCGAATGTCTTTGTGTTGTAAAGGATCTGTTGGTCATAAA
This sequence comes from Zaprionus kolodkinae, assembly GCA_018901885.1. Classification (NCBI taxonomy): domain Eukaryota; kingdom Metazoa; phylum Arthropoda; class Insecta; order Diptera; family Drosophilidae; genus Zaprionus; species Zaprionus kolodkinae. The sequence continues at coordinate 117,013 of JAEIFM010000073.1, forward strand.
ATCTAAATTTGGAAAGTTCTCATTCAAAAATGCATTTGAATAACAGCTATATGATTTTTTGTTTAACAGCTACATGTAATAGTACTCAGATTTCCATAAAATTGCAACAAGAACCTTCATTAGGCCGATCGTTGATCGTTATAAGTTATAAAAGTTCGATTTGGATGTGGTAAGCCTGATAGCTATATCTTGAAATATAACGAAAATCGGCCGATAGGCTCCATAACAGCTATACGATATATCAGTCCGATCTGGCCCGTTCCGACTTATTTAAAAAGGGCAGAAATAAGAAGCTTGTGAGCAAAGTTTCATGATGATAGCTCAATAACTGGGGGACTAATTTGCGTTGCAACAGACAGACGGACTGACTGATTGTTCCTATAACAGCTATAGAATATAAACGTCTGAGATATTTAAATGGAAAAACTAAGGACGGGTTACTGTATAACATTAAAAAGTATTGATAATGTGCGGTATTTCCAAAAACAAAACAGGTTTGCATACAAAAACCCTGATTTCAGCCGATTGTTCCTATGGCAGCTATATGTTATAGTGGTCCGATTTTGATACAATTTCGACATTAAGAACGTAATAAGAATAAGATTTGCCAAATCTTGTTGCAATATCTTGAAAAACAACAAAAATCGGCCGATAGCTTCTATTACAGCTATACGATATATCGGTCCGATCTGGCTCGTTCCGACTTATGTACAGCCTACAGCTATAAGAAGCTTGTGTGCCAAGTTTCATGAGGATAGCTCAAAAACTGAGAGACTAGTTTGCGTTGCAACAGACGGACGGACGGACGGACGGACGGACGGACAGACGGACATCCATTTTTCGACTCCTCTGGTGATGCTGATTCAGAATATATATACTTTATAGGGTCGGAGATGTCTCCTAAGGTGCGTTGCAAACTTCTGGCTAAAATTAATATACCCTCTGCAAGGGTATAAAAAGAATAATGTACCGGCTATTATGTCGAAAGATCACCGGAATGAACGTAGTACCGAACAGAGAAGACAGGAAAATCCAAATTCTAACAGAAACAGGGGCTCGATGCATAACATTGAGCAAGCTTCAACTGAATATGCTCAATCGGCTCAACTCCATAATATAGACGAGGACTCAAATTTTCCACGAAGTGCCTCGAGAAGCAAACAGGATACCTAGTTAAAGAAAAACCCAGGTCTGCTCTTCCCTACATTATCATCCATCTAAAATTCGGATACCCTCTAAAGTTTTTAATTGACACAGGAGCGACCTTATCGTTTATCAACCCTAAACTGGTTTCTCTTTCAGATCAAATCAACTTGATTGATCCAATCTCAATTAAAACCGTACTTAATGTACATCGCCTCTATCAGAAGACGGTATTACCCTTGTTTAAAGAATTTTCGGATAACACACGTTATCAATTAATATTATTTCAATTCCATCCACACTTCGATGGATTAATCGGAATGGACATCCTACAAAAGCTAAGAGCAATTGTTAATATTTCAGACTTAACACTAGAAACTCAACACTTCAATATTAAAATGTACACAGAAAGTAACAGAGGTTCAGAGCTTCATATTCTAGACGAGACTTCCAAAAACATAGTTAAACTGCCCGTAAACATCGATAACGGCGCATTTTGGTGCGAGACTACAAAAATTTCTGACGATATTCTTATATCAGGAGGACTCTATCAAGCTAGAAATAAGTTTAGTTTTATGGAAGTAATCAATTATTCACAAGATAAGCAAAAGTTGTGTCTTGACACAGAATTACAAGTAGAGAAATACACGGAAAATGATTATATTGAAGTAAATGCCATATCCCAAGTTAGCAGTAACGAACTAAAAGACAAGGTCGACATTCTTACCCAACTGCGTACGGACCACCTAAACACTGAGGAATTATCAGCATTGAAAAACCTCTGCAAAAAATTCCCAAAGCTTTTCCATCAAGAAGGAAAGAATTTGACTTTCACTAATGTCGTTAAACATAAAATACAAACTACAGACGAAATTCCATTACATACGAAACCATTTCGATACAGCCCGGTAGAAAGACAAGAGATACAAAGACAAATTAATAAACTCTTAGATCAGGATATTATTAGACATAGTCACTCACCTTGGAGCGCACCAATTTTCCTCGTGTCAAAGAAGCCCGATGCTGCAAATAATAAGAAATGAAGATTAGTGATAGATTATAGGAAGTTAAATGAAACAAGTAGGTAAGGCTACAGTCGGGCGCCCGACAGTAAGATACCCTTCTCCCAATTTTCTAAATCCGTTACAATTGTGTAACCACTTTCATAATTTCAAACAGAGAATTCTGCATAAATACTTCTACACAAAGTTAGTATACCCTTTTTTGACCATTTTCAATGGTCGAAGGGTATAATTATAGAAATAACATATACAAAACGTTAAATGAAGAACACAATGAAATACATCTGCTCCAATACATTACTAGATTAAGTTTCAATATCGATGTCTTATATAATCATATTAATAACATAGCAGAGAGTATTTTGTTAACTAAACTAAATATTATACCTAAATTTATATTATCAGAAGAAGAAATTAAAGCGATAAACGAATTCATATCCAACCAAAATGTAACACTAGAATCCGACGAACATTTATATAGATTGTTAACCTTAGAAACTTATATTAATGACTTTTTTCATTACATTTCATGTTAAAATACCAATATTCAACACACAAATGTACGAACTTGCACATGTTGTTCCCTTACCACTACATCAAACCAAATTCTTAATTGTACCTAATTATATTTTGTACGACCAAAACGGTCAAATTTTGCCATTTGAGAAAAAATGTCCTAAAATCCATCAGACTTATATATGCGAGAACACACTCGCAGAAACCAACTTAGTTAATATCCACTGTCTTAAGGGTATACTCTATGAACAAACGGCAACATGCGATATCAAAGACATCGGCCAACAAGAGATTATCAAGAAAGTCGAACAACGCCACATCTTTATTTTTAACACCGTGAAAACCAACATCTCATCTTCATGCCGGGAACCTTTCTCAATCAGTGGGTCAGCCATATTAACGTTTGACAACTGTACGCTCAACATTAACGGCTTATCTTACGATGACACAGTAATGGAGTTCGAGCCCAACATGCAATTATCCATTGAATCATTCAAACAGATGAACATAAACAACACGTTCGAAGACATTAACCTGCACAAGCTCCACCTACAATCTCTATCAAGCCTGGACTACCTAACTATTATGAAGACGTCAACTACAAACCACCTCTTCATACTCTATGTACTTGTTACTTTGACTGTAGTAGCAGGATGCATCCTAACATTCAGGAAAAGACGCATTGTTTTTGCCCCGGTGGAGCCTTCTTCGATTTGCGTTCCGGCCATCCCTTCGATGTGGCCCTCTCTTTATTCCAGGGGGGAGGAGTTACCGAATCCCCCCTTACAGGGTATATACGATTCGGTTCCCCCCGTCAAGCCGCCGCGGAACAGTTCATCGCCCACATAAATCCAACTCAGCATTGTAGTACTTTGTTGCAATGCTGAGACAGCACTTGGACAGGATGTCGGTTGCGACAGTTCTCGTGAAGCCACTTGAACTGCTGCAACAGCAGTTTCTCAGATACATGTTGCTAACACATAAGCAAAACCTTAGATACATCGAGCTTAGCTGAAGCTCAAGAAATAAAGTGGAGATCAGTTCGTTTTGAATCTTAAATGACTGAAGTTATTTATTGGGCATTAATAAAAACCTTAAATCATACACTGACAAAGATTGGAATCCCTGGCACCGACCGGTAACTCGCGCCCGACTGTGGTATACCCGCTACCACCATGCGAAAAAAACACGTCTCACAGTTTTAAATTTGTTTTGACTTTGAAAGTTGTATTTGGTTTCTATTAGATGTTGCTGCATTGCTCTCAGTGCTTTGCAATTAGAACTCATCAGAGGGCTTTTCATTATGAATGCGTAAAAGAGACGCCTATATAATGCTTCACATATTTATTGAGAAATTTAATAATCCACCCAGATTTGTCGTTTATGTTGTACATACATTGGTGTATGCTGCGAAATATGACTAAATATTCTAAATTTCTTTAAATATAGTAAAAACTCCGTTAACATTGATTTTAAATAAAGATAACGCATATGCAAAAAAAAAAAAAAAGAACAGAAAACAAAAAATTTTTTACCGACGCGAGGTCTTGAACCTCCAAAAAACTCGGCCTATGCAGTCTGCAACTGCAACTATAACAGCTCTGCCTGCCATTAGCTCATTTTGGATTTGCTCGGTAAAGTTGCATTATGAGACCATTCAGCTTGTCGTACAGGCCAAATTAGAAATTATTATTGTGTCTCGTGTGTGTGTAAGACAATACCAACTCACTCCCCCCCTTAAAATTCTGTTTAATAATTTTAAATGCTTGAAAAAAAAGCTAACATCCAACAAGTAGGTAAGGCTACAGTCGGGCGCCCGACGGTAAGATACCCTTCTCCCAATTTTCTAAATCCGTTACAAACGTGTAACCACTTTCATAATTTCAAACAGAGAATTCTGCATAAATACTTCTACTACATATAGCTTACTCGCTCGCACTCACACAGCGAAGCGCGTAAAGAGTAAAGCGACACGACGCGACGTCGACGTCGGCGTCAACTGCGTCAAAGCAGCGCAAAAGCTGCTGCCCGTACCGAACATTTGTACTGAAAACGTTGACTTTAATAACTTCTGTGTTATTGGTCCGATCGGATTATAATTTGGAGATTATGTTCATATTGCATTTACCTTTATACATACCAAAGCACAACTTTATAAGTTTAATACTTTGCTTAATAATCGTAAGTAACCGATTTGCGGGGGCGGTGGGCGTGGCATCAAACATTTGACATAAACTTCACCTGCCCCGAATATATAGGAACCTTCATACCAAATTTGGTGTCTCTAGCTTTTTTAATAGCTAAGATCTGTTGTCTCAAACAAACAGACGGACAGACGGACAGACGGACAGACGGACAGACAGACGGACATGTCTCAATCGACTCGGCTAGTGATCCTGAGCAAGAATATATATACTTTATGGGGTCTGCCATGCCTCCTTATGCCTGTTACATACATTTTGCACAAAGTTAGTATACCCTTTTTTGACCATTTTCAATGGTCGAAGGGTATAAAAACCATTAAAGACAAGTATCCGATGCCAAACATTACCGACGTACTAGACAGGATAGGTAGAGCCAAATATTTTACAGCCTTAGACTTAGCAAGCGGATACCACCAAGTAGAGATGGATCCAAGAGATGTTAATAAAACAGCTTTTTCGGCAATTGGAGGTCATTTTGAATTTGTAAGAATGCCCTTCGGGCTCTCCAACGCCCCAGCCACCTTCCAAAGAGTGATGGACAACATCTTAGCAGACCTTAACGGTAATTGCTGTCTAATTTATCTTGACGACATTATAGTTTTTTCGTCATCACTCCAAGAACACGTCAGCGATCTAAAGTTAGTATTCGACAGGCTTAACAAAGCTAACTTAAAACTTCAACCTGAGAAATCTGAATTTTTTAGGAAAGAAATCGAATATTTAGGTCACGTAGTAACCGAGTCTGGTATAAAACCAAATCCAAAGAAGCTAATTGCTATCAAATCATTTCCTATCCCTAAAACTAGAAAACAAATCAAGGCTTTCCTTGGTTTGCTCGGTTATTATAGGAAATTTATAAAAGATTTTGCAGCAATAACTAAACCCTTGACACAACAATTGAAAGGCAAGGCCACAGTAGTAATAGATGAGGAATACAGTAAGACCTTTGAAACGTGCAAAACATTACTATGCAACGACCCGATTCTTCAATTTCCTGACTTTACCAAGTCTTTCATACTGACTACGGACGCTAGTAATTTCGCCATTGGGGCAGTCTTGTCTCAAGGCACGCTTAACCACGACAAACCTGTGTCCTTTGCAAGCAGAACGCTTTCAGACACAGAAATCAATTACTCAACCGTAGAAAAGGAAATGTTAGCCATAATTTGGGCTACAAAACACTTTCGACCATATTTGTACGGACAGAAATTCAAAATCGTTACAGATCATAGGCTTTTGACCTGGCTTATGAACTTCAAGGAACCCAACTCGAAACTAGTTCGATGGAAGTTGCAGTTACTTGAATACGACTACGAGGTAATTTACAAAAAGGGGTCCCAAAACGTGGTAGCAGACGCTCTTAGCCGCGTAACTGACGACGTTAATATTAGCCACGTCATTTCCCCTACAAACAGTAATATCTCAAGTTCAATTCCTATCTCCAATAAACCGCTAAACGAATTTAACGAACAAATCATTTTCAAAATCGGTACACAAGCCGTAATATCAAATACTTTACTTTTCAAAAACAAAATGAGGAGAATGGTTTCAGAAAAACAGTACGATAAGGACAGAATCACAAAGATCTTAAAGAAGATACTTAAGCCTCACAAAACATGCGCTATTTTTGCACCCGACGAAATATTCAAAACAATTGAAGAAACCTTAAAAGAGTATTTCTTACCAACCCAATTATACAAGGTTATTAGGTGTACTACCCTACTAGAAGATATAACCGACCCAAACGAACAAGAGTTAAAAATACGACAGTATCATGTGGCAAATAACCACAGGGGAATAGACGAAACAGTAGCTCATTTAAAAAGATCCATTTACTTCCCACTATTGAAGACCAAAACTTCGCATATAATAAAGGACTGTGACATTTGTCAAACACTCAAGTACGATAGGCAACCACAGAAACTAGAATTTATAGAAACAGAAACCCCGTCATACCCTTTGCAGATTATACACACAGACATTTATACTATAAACGGAAAAACTATTATGACTATCATTGACAAATTTTCGAAATTTGCTTCAGGTTACACGATTCCAGCCAGAGATAGCTTAAACATAGTGAAGTCCATGAGAAATTTTCTATCTACATTCGGAATTCCGAAAAAACTCATTTGCGACCAAGGTCCCGAATTTACTAATAAACTTTTTAAAGACTTCTGCGCACAATATAATATAGAAATGCATTTTACTTCGTTCCAACAATCTTCGAGCAACTCCCCAGTGGAAAGACTCCATTCGTCTCTTACCGAAATATATAGAATAATTTTTAACAAAAGAAAAACAGAGAAACTCTCATGCGATCACGAAGATATTTTTTTTGAAACACTGACAACATACAACAATTCAATCCATTCAACAATTAAATATACACCTTTTGAAATTTTCCACGGAAGACCCCACTTACTCACCCAGGACGTCACCCCTAATAACGAACACGATTACCTTCAAAAACTTAACTTAATAATATGTACCCAGACATAAAAGAAAACATGGACAATAGAATGAAAGATAGAATAGCAAAAATCAACGAAAATAGAAACCCACCTGAGGCCCTCGAGGAGGGTAAAACAGTCTTCAGAAAAGAAAATAGGAGAAACAAGCTAACGCCTCGATTCTCTAAGCACCAGGTTAAGCAAGACAAAGGTTTAACTTTTATATCGCACAGAAATCAAAAGATTCATAAATCGAAAATTAAGAAAAGAACACAATAGTAATTATAGTTATACTTTCCAGATGTTGTTGTGTTACAGCACAGTTCATCAAGGTACAACAGCTGGAGGAACACGACAGAATCGCAAAAATTAACCTTGGAAATGCAAAAATAATACAGTCATATAAACATCTACTACATAAGATTGATACTAAAGACTTTTTAGAAAACACAGAGAAATTTGAAACAGCACTAAACAACTTAAAACAAGTAAAATTTTCAGGAGAAATTATAGATAGTTTGAAAGCAAAGGTAGACCAACTTAAAATCAAAATTAATGCATTGATCCCCAAAAAAAGGGTAAAGAGAGGTTTAGTAAACGGCCTTGGTAGTATTATAAAAGTTGTAACAGGAAATATGGACGCTAAAGACGCCCAATCTATTAAAGAAGAATTTAACGTTGTTAAAGAAAATGAAAATCTAATCACTGAAAAGTTCAATAAACAAGTAATACTTAACCAAGAAATTACATTAAGGTTTGAAAACATTACTGAACACATTAACCAGGAGCAAGAAATAATTAACCAATTTATTAAAAATTATAGAAATAACATATACAAAACGTTAAATGAAGAACACAATAAAATACATCTGCTCCAATACATTACTAGATTAAGTTTCAATATCGATGTCTTATATAATCATATTAATAACATAGCAGAGAGTATTTTGTTAACTAAACTAAATATTATACCTAAATTTATATTATCAGAAGAAGAAATTAAAGCGATAAACGAATTCATATCCAACCAAAATGTAACACTAGAATCCGACGAACATTTATATAGATTGTTAACCTTAGAAACTTATATTAATGACTTTTTCATTACATTTCATGTTAAAATACCAATATTCAACACACAAATGTACGAACTTGCACATGTTGTTCCCTTACCACTACATCAAACCAAATTCTTAATTGTACCTAATTATATTTTGTACGACCAAAACGGTCAAATTTTGCCATTTGAGAAAAAATGTCCTAAAATCCATCAGACTTATATATGCGAGAACACACTCGCAGAAACCAACTTAGTTAATATCCACTGTCTTAAGGGTATACTCTATGAACAAACGGCAACATGCGATATCAAAGACATCGGCCAACAAGAGATTATCAAGAAAGTCGAACAACGCCACATCTTTATTTTTAACACCGTGAAAACCAACATCTCATCTTCATGCCGGGAACCTTTCTCAATCAGTGGGTCAGCCATATTAACGTTTGACAACTGTACGCTCAACATTAACGGCTTATCTTACGATGACACAGTAATGGAGTTCGAGCCCAACATGCAATTATCCATTGAATCATTCAAACAGATGAACATAAACAACACGTTCGAAGACATTAACCTGCACAAGCTCCACCTACAATCTCTATCAAGCCTGGACTACCTAACTATTATGAAGACGTCAACTACAAACCACCTCTTCATACTCTATGTACTTGTTACTTTGACTGTAGTAGCAGGATGCATCCTAACATTCAGGAAAAGACGCATTGTTTTTGCCCCGGTGGAGCCTTCTTCGATTTGCGTTCCGGCCATCCCTTCGATGTGGCCCTCTCTTTATTCCAGGGGGGGAGGAGTTACCGAATCCCCCTTACAGGGTATATACGATTCGGTTCCCCCCGTCAAGCCGCCGCGGAACAGTTCATCGCCCACATAAATCCAACTCAGCATTGTAGTACTTTGTTGCAATGCTGAGACAGCACTTGGACAGGATGTCGGTTGCGACTGTTCTCGTGAAGCCACTTGAACTGCTGCAACAGCAGTTTCTCAGATACATGTTGCTAACACATAAGCAAAACCTTAGATACATCGAGCTTAGCTGAAGCTCAAGAAATAAAGTGGAGATCAGTTCGTTTTGAATCTTAAATGACTGAAGTTATTTATTGGGCATTAATAAAAACCTTAAATCATACACTGACAAAGATTGGAATCCCTGGCACCGACCGGTAACTCGCGCCCGACTGTGGTATACCCGCTACCACCATGCGAAAAAAACACGTCTCACAGTTTTAAATTTGTTTTGACTTTGAAAGTTGTATTTGGTTTCTATTAGATGTTGCCGCATTGCTCTCAGTGCTTTGCAATTAGAACTCATCAGAGGGCTTTTCATTATGAATGCGTAAAAGAGACGCCTATATAATGCTTCACATATTTATTGAGAAATTTAATAATCCAACCAGATTTGTCGTTTATGTTGTACATACATTGGTGTATGCTGCGAAATATGACTAAATATTCTAAATTTCTTTAAATATAGTAAAAACTCCGTTAACATTGATTTTAAATAAAGATAACGCATATGCAAAAAAAAAAAAAAAGAACAGAAAACAAAAAATTTTTTACCGACGCGAGGTCTTGAACCTCCAAAAAACTCGGCCTATGCAGTCTGCAACTGCAACTATAACAGCTCTGCCTGCCATTAGCTCATTTTGGATTTGCTCGGTAAAGTTGCATTATGAGACCATTCAGCTTGTCGTACAGGCCAAATTAGAAATTATTATTGTGTCTCGTGTGTGTGTAAGACAATACCAACTCACTCCCCCCCCTTAAAATTCTGTTTAATAATTTTAAATGCTTGAAAAAAGCTAACATCCAACAAGTAGGTAAGGCTACAGTCGGGCGCCCGACAGTAAGATACCCTTCTCCCAATTTTCTAAATCCGTTACAAACGTGTAACCACTTTCATAGTTTCAAACAGAGAATTCTGCACAAATACTTCTACTACATATAGCTTACTCGCTCTCACGTACGCAGCGACGCGCGTAAAGAGTAAAGCGACACGACGCAACGTCGACGTCGGCGTCAACTGATTAAAGCAGCGCGCCGGCTGCCGCTCGTACCGAACATTTGTACTGAAAACGTTGACTTGAATAACTTATGTGTTATTGTTCCGATCGGATTGTAATTTGGAGGATATGTTCACATTGCATTCAGCTTTATACATGCTGAAGCAGAACTTTATAAGTTCAATACTTTGCTTAATAATCGTAAAAGCCCGATTTGCGGGGGCGGTGGGCGTGGCATAATACATTTGACATAAACTTCACCTGCCCCAAATATATAGGAACCTTCATACCAAATTTGGTATCTCTAGCTTTTTTATACCCTTGCAGAGGGTATATTAATTTTAGCCAGAAGTTTGCAACGCACCTTAGGAGACATCTCCGACCCTATAAAGTATATATATTCTGAATCAGCATCACCAGAGGAGTCGAAAAATGGATGTCCGTCCGTCCGTCTGTTGCAACGCAAACTAGTCTCTCAGTTTTTGAGCTATCCTCATGAAACTTGGCACACAAGCTTCTTATTGCTGTAGGCTGTAAATAAGTCGGAACGAGCCAGATCGTACCGATATATCGTATAGCTGTCATAGAAGCTATTGGCCGATTTTTGTTGTTTTTCAAGATATTGCAACAAGATTTGGCAAATCTTATTTTTATTACGTTCTTAATGTGCTGTCGAAATTGTATCAAAATCGGACCACTATAACATATAGCTGCCATAGGAACAATCGGCTGAAATCAGGGTTTTTGTATGCAAACCTGTTTTGTTTTTGGAAATACCGCACATTATCAATACTTTTTAATGTTATACAGTAACCCGTCCTTAGTTTTTCCATTTAAATATCTCAGACGTTTATATTCTATAGCTGTTATAGGAACAATCAGTCAGTCCGTCTGTCTGTTGCAACGCAAATTAGTCCCCCAGTTATTGAGCTATCATCATGAAACTTTGCTCACAAGCTTCTTATTTCTGCCCTTTTTAAATAAGTCGGAACGGGCCAGATCGGACTGATATATCGTATAGCTGTTATGGAGCCTATCGGCCGATTTTCGTTATATTTCAAGATATAGCTATCAGGCTTACCACATCCAAATCGAACTTTTATAACTTATAACGATCAACGATCGGCCTAATGAAGGTTCTTGTTGCAATTTTATGGAAATCTGAGTACTATTACATGTAGCTGTTAAACAAAAAATCATATAGCTGTTATTCAAATGCATTTTTGAATGAGAACTTTCCAAATTTAGATTTTATGACCAACAGATCCTTTACAACACAAAGACATTCGACCAAATGCTGTTTCTAAGAATGATATACTGATATATGAAAACAAAATATATCGGAAAACATAACATTCTTATATGAAACAGTTACAGTTGATAATGTAAGAAACATATACCATACAAATGATGTTGAAATGCTAACGTCAGCTGAAAATAATACAAAATTGGTAATATTAGGAGATTTTAACATTTGCCGATCAACAACCACTGATCAGCTCGAGTCTACTTTAAATAATAACAACAAAATGTGCCAACAACAAAACATTTAACTCAAATTGATTGGATATTTTGTGATAACACAGTAAGCGGTGCTGCCGCAATCACTTATCAAACTCCATATAGTCACCATGACGGCGTGTTCCTTAGCTATAATCACTAATTTAATAATTTATTTTTAAATATTTAGTTAATTAATTTATTTTATTATTGTAAATAAAGAATGTATGTGCAATGTTGTTTAAGATATTGTAAATATTCCTCCTCGAGGATTGCGACCTTGCCGTGGTGAGGAGGCTGAGTATTCGAAATTATAAGAGGTTGATATAATCGATGTACTGTTATAGTTCTTCAATAGATACCACAGAAACCAGCAGCAATCCAAAGATATTTTATATTTTGTATAACTGCAAGGGTATAAAACCTTCGGCAAGCCGAAGGTAGCCTTGCTTTCTTGTTAATAGCTGAGATCTGTTGTCTCAAACAAACAGACGGACAGACGGACAGACAGACGGACATGTCTCAATCGACTCGGCTAGTGATCCTGAGCAAGAATATATATACTGTATGGGGTCTGCCACGCCTCCTTATGCCTGTTACATACATTTTGCACAAAGTTAGTATACCCTTTTTTGACCATTTTCAATGGTCGAAGGGTATAATTATTAAACAGAAAATTTTTTACCGACGCGAGGTCTTGAACCATGGACCTCCAAAAAACTCGGCCTATGCAGTCTGCAATAATAACAGTTTTGCCATTTAAGCTCATTTTTAATTTTCTTGGTAAAGTTGCAATATGAGACCATTCAGCTTGTCGTACAGGCCAAATTAGAAATTATTATTGTGTCTCGTGTGTGTGTGTGTGTGGGTGTAAGACAATACCAACTCACTTCAGTTTAATAATTTTAAATGCTTGAAAAAAAGCTAACCATCCAAAAAAAATCAACCACTTTGCATCGGGGTTGGGTAGGATTAGAACTCGTGCCTTTCCGCTCGTCAGTCGGCGACCACATCCACGCAACCACTTCAGCTATCTGACGACCGATATAAAATTGCAATGATGACAGTGCAATAATTTTGGGACATATAATTGAAAACAAGTCGGAAAGGCTACAGTTACGCGGTAACTGTAAGAGGCCATGGATTGTCAGTTTATTTTTATATACCATAAAAAATATATATTGAAATAAAATGTTTAAAACAAAAATTAAAATAACGAAAAATCAAGAGTCGATAGCATAAGTTAGAACGAGAGAGATATGTGAATTTTTGGCGCGTGCCAAAATTCGTTACATACACACACAGCAGCGTCAACTGCTTCTTCTTTAATTTAAACTTCCGTTAACAATTACACATACCCGCCTTATGTTTTGTGTATTGCCACACACGCTAAACATATGAATGCATGTGTGAGCTTCGTGTGCATGTATTGTATGCATGCACGCATAAGTACAGCATGCAAAACATCTTAAAAGGCAAAATGTAACACTTAATATAAAAATTATTAGATAAATATAAATAAATGGCAAATAATTAAAAAATGCATATTCTTTATAAATATGTATAAATGTAAACAAATATGAAATACAGCACATAAAAAATTAAAATAGCTAAATTCTCTTTTCGCCGTGGGGAATCGAACCCTGGCCGTTTGCATAGGAGTTTGTCATCCCAACAACTAGACCATCGTCGCTGCGCTCCGCGCCCGTTAAAATTGCATTTTTAGACCAGTTTCTCATAAATGTCAAATATGACATGTACAACAATAATACTACTACAAGATTGAATGACCACAAGAAAGCCAAATGTTATTTATTAATATTTAATAAGATTATTTGTTGAAATTTGATAAATGAAATCAAATTTTATAATGATGAAAAAAGAAAATAAAATATTAATAATATATTAATATTAATTATTATTAATTAATAGTGAAATAATAAAAATAAAAACAAACCGCCTTCCCGAGGGATTGAACCTCCATTCTTTTGTTTGATTGCCTGCTGCTCTACACATTTGACCACCGCCGCTTTGACTCGCTGTGCGGCTAAGTAACTATTTCCTTCTCATACACACACATAACCATTTTCGCATTAAAAAGATCGTGGCTGGTAGCAGCCACGTTAACACGCATAACTTCTATGTTTATTATCCGATCGGGTTGCAATTTATAAAATAAGTTCACATCGCATTTATCTATATGTATGCCAAAGCAGAAAGTTAAGACTTCAATACTTTGCTTAATAATCACAAATTATGGATTTACGGGGGCGGTGGGCGTGGTACCCGAAATTTGAAAACGACGTTTAGGATATACAGGAATCTTGATGCCAAATTTGGAGGGTCTAGCTTTCTGGATAGCTGAGAATCAGACGCTCATACAGACGGACAGACAGACAGACGGACAGACAGACATGGCTATATCGACTGGGCTAGTGATCCTGAGCAAGAATATATATACTTTATGGGGTAGCAGATGTCTTCTTCTGCCTGTTACGCACATTCCGACAAACCTAATAGACCATGTATTTTTTTAAAATCCATGGCCTAAAAAAGCTTTCCGCCGGAGTTGAACCTTGCATATCTAACATAATAAAACAGACAAAAACACGTGGTCACATGGCACTACTATTTCCTTAATATCTTCCACATTTCCAATCTTACTGAAATTTTAACGAAACGTCCGCAAGATGGTATTTATAAAGTATTTATCAGCCTGCAGTAATAACACATGTTGTCGCCAAATTTGGGAACTCTAGCTCTTACAATAGCTGAAATCCAGATGTTCACACGGACGGACAGACAGACAGACGGACATGGCTATATCGACTCGGCTGTTGATACTGATTCAGAATATATGTATATACTTTATGGGGTCGGAGATGTCTCCTTCTGCCTGTTACATACATTTTCGGTTCGAACAAAGTTATAATACCCTTCTACTCTATGAGTAGCGGGTATAAAAAAAGCTTGCCGCCGGAGTTGAACCTGGATTTTGCATATCTAACATAATAAAACAGACAAAATTACGTGGTCACATGGCACTACTATTTCCTTAATGTCTTCCACATTTATAGTCCAATCTTACTGAAATTTTAACGAAACGTTTGCAAGATGGTATTTGTCGAAAATTATCGTTTATGTGACCAATGCATGCATGTCAGAAGGTGAATGCTATGAATATGTTATGTTAATTATAACAGAGTACAGCAAAATGTCGTTTCAGTTTCTAATAAACATTAACATCTATTTTATCTCTTTTCATTTATAACTGTCCGCGTCCGGCTACTGCTGCGGCAAAAACACAAACCAATAGGTTATGGGCCCAGGCATCGTTTTAGCCCAGATGGAGGTGTTATGAACTTAAGAGTGTTTATGTGGTTAATGAAAAAAAAGTCACGGATTATTTTTTGGACAATTAGAAAGTCAGTAAATTGCGACGGGAAAACAAGATGAGTTCGTTGTACCAGATCGAGAAGCTGGAGGAGAACAATTATGACTCATGGTGTATCCAAATGAAGTGCGTGTTGGTGCATGCTGAGCTTTGGAATGATGCGTCGGGCGATTTACAGCAGTCATGTGCCGGTGAAGGCGTTGACTGGTCTGCTCTGGATCTAAAGGCATTGGCAATGATTACGTTGAGCGTGAAAGTATCACAGTTAGGATAGATAAAAAACTGTGCATCGGCGAATGCAGCGTGGAAAAAGCTACGAGAGGTGCATTAGCCGACCGGACCTGTGAGGTAAGTGTCATTATACAAAAAGTTTCCAGGCTTGCGCATGTCTGAGGATCAGAGCATGGCTGGATACTTGAGCATTTTCTGTGAAATCGTCGATCAACTAGCTGGAGTTGGAATCACAATGAATGACGAGTTACAGGCTAGATAATTTATATTAGATAATTTATATTAAAAGTAATAAATCAGGTGCATATCATATCATAAAATCAAAAAAAAACAAGTAGGTAAGGCTACAGTCGGGCGCCCGACAGTAAGATACCCTTCTCCCAATTTTCCAAATACGTTACAAACGTGTAACCACACTAATAATTCCAAACAGAAATTTCTGCACAAAAACTTTTAATACATAAAGCTTACTCGCTCGCACTCACACAGCGACGCGCGTAAAGAGTAAAGCGACACGACGCAACGTCGACGTCGGCGTCAACTGCTCAAAGCAGCGCGTCGGCTGCCGTTCGTACCGAACATTTGTACTGAAAACGTCGACTTTAATAACTTCTGTGTTATTGGTCCGATCGGATTGTTATTTGGAGAATATGTTCATATTGCATTCAGCTTTATACATACCAAAGCACAACTTTATAGGTTCATTACTGTGCTTAATATTCGTAAATAACCGATTTGCGGGGGCGGTGGGCGTGGCACCAAACATTTGACATAAACTTCACCTGCCCCGAATATATAGGAACCTTCATACCAAATTTGGTGTCTCTAGCTTTTTTAATAGCTAAGATCTGTTGTCTCAAACAAACAGACGGACAGACGGACAGACAGACGGACATGTCTCAATCGACTCGGCTAGTGATCCTGAGCAAGAATATATATACTTTATGGGGTCTGCCACGCCTCCTTATGCCTACATTTTGCACAAAGTTAGTATACCCTTTTTTGACCATTTTCAATGGTCGAAGGGTATAACAAGAAAGCAAGGCTACCTTCGGCTTGCCGAAGGTTTCATACCCTTGCAGTTATACAAAATATAAAATATCTTTGGATTGCTGCTGGTTTCTGTGGTATCTATTGAAGAACTATAACAGTACATCGATTATATCAACCTCTTATAATTTCGAATACTCAGCCTCCTCACCACGGCAAGGTCGCAATCCTCGAGGAGGAATATTTACAATATCTTAAACAACATTGCACATACATTCTTTATTTACAATAATAAAATAAATTAATTAACTAAATATTTAAAAATAAATTATTAAATTAGTGATTATAGCTAAGGAACACGCCGTCATGGTGACTATATGGAGTTTGATAAGTGATTGCGGCAGCACCGCTTACTGTGTTATCACAAAATATCCAATCAATTTGAGTTAAATGTTTTGTTGTTGGCACATTTTGTTGTTATTATTTAAAGTAGACTCGAGCTGATCAGTGGTTGTTGATCGGCAAATGTTAAAATCTCCTAATATTACCAATTTTGTATTATTTTCAGCTGACGTTAGCATTTCAACATCATTTGTATGGTATATGTTTCTTACATTATCAACTGTAACTGTTTCATATAAGAATGTTATGTTTTCCGATATATTTTGTTTTCATATATCAGTATATCATTCTTAGAAACAGCATTTGGTCGAATGTCTTTGTGTTGTAAAGGATCTGTTGGTCATAAAATCTAAATTTGGAAAGTTCTCATTCAAAAATGCATTTGAATAACAGCTATATGATTTTTTGTTTAACAGCTACATGTAATAGTACTCAGATTTCCATAAAATTGCAACAAGAACCTTCATTAGGCCGATCGTTGATCGTTATAAGTTATAAAAGTTCGATTTGGATGTGGTAAGCCTGATAGCTATATCTTGAAATATAACGAAAATCGGCCGATAGGCTCCATAACAGCTATACGATATATCAGGCCGATCTGGCCCGTTCCGACTTATTTAAAGAGGGCAGAAATAAGAAGCTTGTGAGCAAATTTTCATGATGATAGCTCAATAACTGGGGGACTAATTTGCGTTGCAACAGACAGACGGACTGACTGATTGTTCCTATAACAGCTATAGAATATAAACGTCTGAGATATTTAAATGGAAAAACTAAGGACGGGTTACTGTATAACATTAAAAAGTATTGATAATGTGCGGTATTTCCAAAAACAAAACAGGTTTGCATACAAAAACCCTGATTTCAGCCGATTGTTCCTATGGCAGCTATATGTTATAGTGGTCCGATTTTGATACAATTTCGACATTAAGAACGTAATAAGAATAAGATTTGCCAAATCTTGTTGCAATATCTTGAAAAACAACAAAAATCGGCCGATAGCTTCTATTACAGCTATACGATATATCGGTCCGATCTGGCTCGTTCCGACTTATGTACAGCCTACAGCAATAAGAAGCTTGTGTGCCAAGTTTCATGAGGATAGCTCAAAAACTGAGAGACTAGTTTGCGTTGCAACAGACGGACGGACGGACGGACAGACGGACATCCATTTTTCGACTCCTCTGGTGATGCTGATTCAGAATATATATACTTTATAGGGTCGGAGATGTCTCCTAAGGTGCGTTGCAAACTTCTGGCTAAAATTAATATACCCTCTGCAAGGGTATAAAAAAGATTGCAGATAAAGAATCAAAACAAAGGGATGAATGGGCGCACGCCAGCTGTTTCTTTGACAACAACAATACAAAGCACAAACACACACACACTCACACACATGCGATCGCATTTTCGGTCTGTGGGCTTCGACTATTAAAGAGAAAAATGGACTTGGTGCTGGGCCATGCAGTTGCCAAACTTCACAAGCTACGCATACTTTCATATGCGATCATGTGCATACATAACGCATACATTGAAACGACGGCACAGCGCATCAAAAAACACCCGTGCTCATCGTTCCGCAGTCGTTGTCCGACTGAATTGATGTTGTCGTGTTTTCGGAGTTGATACTCGTGTCTCCTTCCGACTGGGAGCCGAGACCCGATGGTATCTGAAAATGGGCATAGTGTCAGCAGGCATGTTAACGCTATTTGACGCCTCTATGTGTTCTCTGCTTTGTGGCAGTAGCTTCGAAAAGTTCAAATGGATTTTGGACAGTGAAGCAACAAGTCATATGTGTTGCGAGAGGCAGATGTTCACAAAGTTTGAGAGGCATACAGAAATGATCGGTTTGGCGGATGCCGGATTTTTGCAAGCAGAAGGCATAGGTACTGTGCACTTGCAAACTGAGTCGTATACAGTAGAGCTTCTCAATGTTTTATATGTTCCCAAGCTCAGTGGGAATTTTATAAGTGTGAGCCATGCGGTTGCAAACAAATGCGCAGTTAATTTTGACGCAAAAAGTGCGAAAATTATGCGTAGTGGAAAATGTATTCTGAAAGTTAACAGAGCTGGAGGTCTACTATATACACGATAGAATGCAAACATAACAGATGTTATGCAGCTGTTAACGCGGATGCGTTGCTTTGGCATAAACGGTACGGACATTTGAATTACCCAAGTCTTATGGATATGGTCAATAAAGGATTAGTTCGAGGAATGGATAAGATTAATGTCACTAAGAACACATCATGCAGGACGTGTATGATCAATAAAGTGCATGTGCTGCCTTTTCCGCAAGCGATCGAAAGTCGTGCGCAGGAACTGCTGGAATTGGTGCATACGGATGTATGTGGTCCATTCGAAACTAAATCAATTGGCGGATCCAGGTATTTTCTGACGTTCATAGACGATATGTCACGGCGGACATATGTGTATTTCCTAAAGGGCAAAGATGCGGTCTTTGACAAGTTTATGGAGTTCAAAAATCTAGTGGAGCGGCAGACGGGAAAAAGGCTGAAATGCGTTCGAAGCGATAATGGTCAACAAGAAATTCGATGAATATTTCAAGGAAATGGGAATTGCGCGGCAGATGACAGTGGCTTTTAATCCACAACAAAATGGTGTGGCTGAACGCGCCAATCGGACGTTGGTGGAAATGGCCAGATGCTTATTGGTACAGTCAGGATTAGATCAAGAATTGTGGGCAGAGGCAATATACGCAGCGGTGTATTTGCGGAATCGGTCTCCCACTAGGTCATTGATCGGAAGGACACCAATGGAAGCATGGACTGGTAAGAAACCAAATATCAGTCATCTTAAAGTTTTTGGTTCATTCGCAGTGGCGCTGGACAAAGGTCAACAGAGAAGCAAGTTCAAACCCAAGGGCAAAGAGTATCGAATGGTCGGATATTCGGTAAATGCCAAGGGCTATCGACTGTACGATCCAGAGTTGAGGAAAGTAGTCGAGAAGCGAGACGTGGTTTTTGAATAGCTTGGTATTTCGGAGCAGGCAGTTGCAGAAAGTGTGATGCACAAATTGCCAGTTGACGAGTGTCATGCAGAGCCTAATGGTGTTGAGAAGGATGACAACGATGAGATTACGGATGCGTCTGACACATTGGTTGCTACCACACAAGGTAGCAGTGACGAATCCTACGCGAGCGCATCAGAGGAGTTGGTGCTGGAAGAGCAGGATGTGCATATTGGTCCAGGGAGACCAAGGTTGCTAAGAACGGGCAGACCCGGTCGCCCAAAGAAGCAATATAATGCACTCGGTGCTATGGTTAATGTATGTATGCACGGCATACCTGAATAGCGATCTGAAGGATGTAGTATACATGAAGCAACCCCAGGGCTTTGCAGAAGGCACTCAATCGGACAAGGTTTTATTGCTGAAGAAAGCGTTATACGGACTGAAGCAGTCAGGAAGGGAATGGAACTATAAGCTGGATAGCGTGTTACGGAAAATTGGATTTGTACCGTGTGACAATGAACCATGCCTATATAAACAGGAGGTGACTTATCGCTAATCCTGGTATATGTTGATGATCTTCTTATAGTATGCAAGTCTAAGGAGGACTTGATCAACATAAAGTCGAGCATTTCAAAAGCTTTTGAATGCGTCGATAAAGGGCCATTGGAGCTATTTCTTGGAATGGAAATTCTACGTGAGGGAGAAACTGGCGCCATTACTCTTGGCAGTTCGCAGTATATCAAGGATTTACTGAAAAGATACGGTATGGAGAGCTGCAGGCCGGCAGCTACACCATTAGAAGAGGGGCATCAGGTGTTGTGCGAGAATGCTCAATGCACAAGGATTGACGCGACGACGTATCAATCAACGGTTGGAGAGCTGATGTGGCTGGCTCTTACAACACGACCAGATATTTTGCACTCGATCGCTAAATTGGCTCAACGTTATAAGGAACCCGATAGTGAGCACCTTGCAGGTGTGAATCATGTTCTGCGTTATCTGGCATCAACAGTAAACTACAGGCTACACTACTGGAAGTGTGGGAAACCATTTGAAGGTTTTTTTGAAGCAGATTGGGGCGGCGACAAGGTCGACCGAAAATCCCATACTGGCTACGTATATTTCATAGCTGGTGGTCCGATTTGCTGGAAATCGGAGAAACAACGGAGTGTGGCACTTAGCAGCACTAAGGCTGAATACATGGCGTTATCAGCGGCGTGCAAGGAAGCTATAGTAATGCGCAGGCTTATCGTTGAAGTCGGTTGCGGTATTGATGGTACTCCAACAGTTGTAAATGGTGACAACCTGAGTGCGCAGGAATTGGCCAGGAATCCTGTACATCATTCACGCAGCAAGCACATTGATATACGAAATCATTTTGTGCGAAAGATCATTATGGAAGGGCATGTTACTTTGCAGTACGTTTCGACAAATAATACTATCGCAGATATATTAACTAAGAGTTTGTCGAAAAAGAAGCATATTGAGTTTACGAAATTGTTAAATTTAAAGTAGTTTTTGTAAACATGCTTGCATTGAGGAAGGGTGTCGAAAATTATCGGTTATGTTACCAATGCATGCATGTCAGAAGTTGAATGCTATGAATATGTTATGTTAACTATAACAGAGTACAGCAAAATGTCGTTTTAGTTTCTAATAAACATTAACACAATTATAGCGCCCCCGACTGTGGTATATACCCGCTACAACTATGCGAGAAAAACACGTCTCATAGTCTCAAATTTGTTTTCACTATGAAAGTTGCACGCGGTTCTAAATGGATATTGTCAATTTGCTTTCAGTGTCATCCAGTTAGAACTTATCAGAGGGCCTTTAATGATGAATGTGTAAAATAGACGCCTATATAATGCTTCACATATTTATTAAGAAATTTAATAGATTTAGTTTCGATTTTTCCAGATTTGTCGTTTTTAGGCCATGGATTTTAAAAAAAATACATGGTCTATTAGGTTTGTCGGAATGTGCGTAACAGGCAGAAGGAGATATCTGCGACCCCAGCCGAGTCGATCTAGCCATGTCTGTCTGTCCGTCTGTATGAGCGTCTGATTCTCAGCTATTAAGAAAGCTAGACCCTCCAAATTTGGCATGAAGATTTCTGTATATCCTAGCCAGTAAACGTCGTTTTCAAATTTCGGGTACCACGACCACCGCCCCCGTAAATCAGTAATTTGTGATTATTAAGCAAAGTATTGAAGTCTTAACTTTCTGCTTTGGCATACATATAGATAAACTGTGAACCTATTCTATAAATTGCAACCCGATCGGATAATAAACATAGAAGTTACGTGAGTTAACATTTTCTATTGATTTGTGATGCCTTGCTTGCAAGCTGCTGCCAGCCACGTGCTTTTTCGATCTTTTTAATGCGAAAATGGTTATGTTCATGTATGAGATCGAAATAGTAACTTAGCCGCACAACGAATGAGTGCAGCGGTAGTCAAATGTGTAGAGTAGCCGGCAATCAAGCAAAGGGATAGAGGTTCGATCCCTCGGGAAGGCGGTTTGATTTTATTTTAACTATTTCACTATTTAAAAGTCAATATTTAATTTTTTTTTTTTTTCATAATTATAAAATTTGATTTCATTTATCAAATTTCCACAAATAATCTTATTAAATATAAATTAAAACATTTGGCTTTCTTGTGGTCATTCAATCTTGTAGTAGTATTATTGTTGTACATGACATATTTGACATTTTTGAGAAACTGGTCTAAAAATGCAATTTTAACGGGCGCGGAGCGCAGCGACGATGGTCTAGTTGTTGGGATGACAAACTCCTATGCAAACGGCCAGGGTTCGATTCCCCACGGCGAAAAGAGAATTTAGCTATTTTAATTTTTTTTGTGCTGTATTTCATATTTGTTTACATTTATATTTATAAAGAATATGCATTTTTTAATTATTTGCCATTTATTTATATTTATCTAATAATTTATATATTAAGTGTTACATTTTGCCTTTTAATACATGCAATACATGCACACGAAGCTCACACATGCATGCATATGTATATGCGTGTGAGGCAATACACAAAACATAAGGCAGGTCTGTGTAATTGTT
Organism: Zaprionus kolodkinae; assembly: GCA_018901885.1. Classification (NCBI taxonomy): domain Eukaryota; kingdom Metazoa; phylum Arthropoda; class Insecta; order Diptera; family Drosophilidae; genus Zaprionus; species Zaprionus kolodkinae. The sequence goes on from JAEIFM010000073.1 coordinate 140,001, forward strand.
AATGGACGTCTAAATTAAATAAGAAGCAGTTGACGCGGCTGTGTGTGTATGTAACGAATTTTGGCACGCGCCAAAAATTCACATATCTCTTAACTTATGCTATGGACTCTTGCTTTTTCGTTATTATAATTTTTGTTTTTATTATATTAAACATTTTATTCAATATATATTTTTTATGGTATATACAAATAAACTGAAAATCCATGGCCTCTTACAGTCACCGCGTGACTGTAGCCTTTCCGACTAGTTATACCCTTGCAGAGGGTATATTAATTTTAGCCAGAAGTTTGCAACGCACCTTAGGAGACATCTCCGACCCTATAAAGTATATATATTCTGAATCAGCATCACCAGGAGAGTCGGAAAATGGATGTCCGTCTGTCCGTCTGTCCGTCCGTCCGTCCGTCTGTCTGTTGCAACGCAAATTAGTCCCCCAGTTATTGAGCTATCATCATGAAAATTTGCTCACAAGCTTCTTATTTCTGCCCTCTTTAAATAAGTCGGAACGGGCCAGATCGGCCTGATATATCGTATAGCTGTTATGGAGCCTATCGGCCGATTTTCGTTATATTTCAAGATATAGCTATCAGGCTTACCACATCCAAATCGAACTTTTATAACTTATAACGATCAACGATCGGCCTAATGAAGGTTCTTGTTGCAATTTTATGGAAATCTGAGTACTATTACATGTAGCTGTTAAACAAAAAATCATATAGCTGTTATTCAAATGCATTTTTGAAAGAGAACTTTCCAAATTTAGATTTTATGACCAACAGATCCTTTACAACACAAAGACATTCGACCAAATGCTGTTTCTAAGAATTGTATACTGATATATGCAAAACAAAATATATCGGAAAACATAACATTCTTATATGAAACAGTTACAGTTGATAACGTAAGAAATATATACCAGTCCATTTAAATACATTTAAATAAATACATTTAAATACATTTAAATACTTGCATACAATAGTCATAGTTGTTTATAGGAATCCAGCTTTTCCTATTACAAGGTTTCGAAATAAAATCAGAAATGATGTTGAAATGCTAACGTCAGCTGAAAATAATACAAAATTGGTAATATTAGGAGATTTTAACATTTGCCGATCAACAACCACTGATCAGCTCGAGTCTACTTTAAATAATAACAACAAAATGTGCCAACAACAAAACATTTAACTCAAATTGATTGGATATTTTGTGATAACACAGTAAGCGGTGCTGCCGCAATCACTTATCAAACTCCATATAGTCACCATGACGGCGTGTTCCTTAGCTATAATCACTAATTTAATAATTTATTTTTAAATATTTAGTTAATTAATTTATTTTATTATTGAAAATAAAGAATATAATGTTGTTTAAGGTATTGTAAATATTCCTCCTCGAGGATTGCGACCTTGTTGTGGTGAGGAGACTGAGTATTCGAAATTATAAGAGGATGATATAATCGATGTACTGTTATAATTGTTCAATAAATACCACAGAAACCAGCAGCAATCCAAATATATTTTATATTTTGTATAACTGCAAGGGTATGAAACCTTCGGCAAGCCGAAGGTAGCCTTGCTTTTTTGTTTTTGTTTCATTATATTAAAATTTATATAAATATAGATTTATATAAATTTTATGGTATATAAACGTAAACTGAAAATCCATGGCCTCTTACAGTCACCTCGTGACTGTAGCCTTTCCGACTAGTTGTTGTAGATTTTAACTGGCCTTAAATAAGATAAAACTTCGTTAATATCAATTTTAAAAGAAGATAATTTTGGCTCAACACCACCCAACTTAGACTACGCAGTCTGCATTTATAACTACTCTGCCATTATCTCATGTTTAATAAGATCGGCAAAGTTGCATTATGAGACCATTCAGGTTGTCGTATAGGACAAAACAAATTATTATTGTGTCTCGTGTGTGTGTGGTGTGTTGTGTGTGTAAGACAATACCAACTCACTCCACTTAAAATTCTGTTTAATCAAATAAATGCGTTTTAAATACTAAACTTAATATATTGTAAATGATTGAAAACAAGAGAGCAAGGCTACCTTCGGCTTGCCGAAGGTTTCATACCCTTGCAGTTATACAAAATATAAAATATCTATGGATTGTTGCTGGTTTCTGTGGTATTTATTGAAGAATTATAACAGTACATCGATTATATCAACCTCTTATAATTTCGAATACTCAGCCTCCTCACCACGGCAAGGTCGCAAGTTTGATAAGTGATTGCGGCAGCACCGCTTACTCTGTTATCACATAATATATCCAATCAATTTGAGTTAAATGTTTTGTTGTTGGCACATTTTGTTGTTATTATTTAAAGTAGACTCGAGCTGATCAGTGGTTGTTGATCAGCAAATGTTAAAATCTCCCAATATTACAAATTTTGTTTTATTTTCAGCTGACGTTAGCCTTTCAACATCATTTCTGATTTCATTTCGAAACCTTGTAATAGGAAAAGCTGGATTCCTATAAACAACTATGACTATTGTATGCAAGTATTTAAATGTTATGGACTGGTATATATTTCTTACTTTATCAACTGTAACTGTTTCATATAAGAATGTTATGTTTTCCGATATATTTTGTTTTGCATATATCAGTATACAATTCTTAGAAACAGCATTTGGTCGAATGTCTTTGTGTTGTAAAGGATCTGTTGGTCATAAAATCTAAATGTGGAAAATTCTCTTACAAAAATGCATTTGAATAACAGCTATATGATTTTTTGTTTAACAGCTACATGTAATAGTACTCAGATTTCCATAAAATTGCAACAAGAACCTTCATTAGGCCGATCGTTGATCGTTATAAGTTATAAAAGTTCGATTTGGATGTGGTAAGCCTGATAGCTATATCTTGAAATATAACGAAAATCGGCCGATAGGCTCCATAACAGCTATACGATATATCAGTCCGATCTGGCCCGTTCCGACTTATTTAAAGAGGGCAGAAATAAAAAGCTTGTGATCAAAGTTTCATGATGATAGCTCAATAACTGGGGGATTAATTTGCGTTGCAACAGACAGACGTCCGTCTGATTGTTCCTATAACAGCTATAAAATATATACGTCTGAGATATTTAAATGGAAAAACTAAGGACGGGTTACTGTATAACATTAAAAGGTATTGATAATGTGAGGTATTTAAAAACAGGCAACTAATTTTCTTAACCTTATCTTAACCTTTTTATTATGTTCCTATTTGTCATTAAGGTACATTGCAGCTACCCATGTTTACATAATTTTTCCGTTAAAATGTAGGAAGTCGAGATTTTTACCTGATTAAGGCTATGAATCAAACACCTGCTTCGAAAAAAAATAATTCTACCTTTTTAATGCTTTTATATACCTGGATTTCTTATATACTTAACACAAAATGTTATGAGGAAATGGCTTTGTGTTGTAAAGGATCTGTTGGTCATAAAATCTAAATTTGGAAAGTTCTCATTCAAAAATGCATTTGAATAACAGCTATATGATTTTTTGTTTAACAGCTACATGTAATAGTACTCAGATTTCCATAAAATTGCAACATAAACCTTCATTAGGCCGATCGTTGATCGTTATAAGTTATAAAAGTTCGATTTGGATGTGGTAAGCCTGATAGCTATATCTTGAAATATAACGAAAATCGGTCGATAGGCTCCATAACAGCTATACGATATATCAGTCCGATCTGGCCCGTTCCGACTTATTGAAAGTGGGCAGAAATATGAAGCTTGTGAGCAAAGTTTCATGAAGATAGCTCAATAACTGGGGGACTAATTTGCGTTGCAACAGACAGACGGACTGACTGATTGTTCCTATAACAGCTATAAAATATATACGTCTGAGATATTTAAATGGAAAAACTAAGGCCGGGTTACTGTATAACATTAAAAAGTATTGATAATGTGCGGTATTTCCAAAAACAAAACAGGATTGCATAGAAAAACCCTGATTTCAGCCGATTGTTCCTATGGCAGCTATATGTTATAGTGGTCCGATTTTGATACAATTTTGACAGCATATTAAGAACGTAATAAAAATAAGATTTGCCAAATCTTGTTGCAATATCTTGAAAAACAACAAAAATCGGCCGATAGTTTCTATGACAGCTATACGATATATCGGTCCGATCTGGCTCGTTCCGACTTATTTACTGCCTACAGCAATAAGAAGCTTGTGTGCCAAGTTTCATGAAGATAGCTCAAAAACTGAGAGACTAGTTTGCGTTGCAACAGACGGACGGACGGACGGACGGACGGACGGACGGACGGACGGACGGACGGACGGACGGACGGACGGACGGACGGACGGACGGACAGACGGACATCCATTTTCCGACTCTCCTGGTGATGCTGATTCAGAATATATATACTTTATAGGGTCGGAGATGTCTCCTAAGGTGCGTTGCAAACTTCTGGCTAAAATTAATATACCCTCTGCAAGGGTATAAAAAGCTAACATCCAAAAAAAATATCATCACTTTGCATTGGGGTTGGGGTAGGATTAGAACTCGTTATAGTATAATCTTACTAAAATTTTAGTGATCCTGAGCAAGAATACATATACTTTATGGCGTCGCAGATGTCTCCTTCTGCCTGTTACGCACATTCCGACAAACCTAATAGACCATGTATTTTTTTTAAAAGTCCATGGCCTAAAAACGTATAGATTTTCAACGCTGCCGCAATCTAAAAACATTTAAATATTCCTTTTTTTCCAAAATTGTATA
>JAEIFM010000074.1:0-32781 GCA_018901885.1 Zaprionus kolodkinae
GTTATATTATAAATAACGATATAAACTCAATATCATTATAATTTTAATGAGTATATATAAAAAGATATCTAATTATTAAAATTGTATTATTTAAAAGGTAGGTATATGAATGAAACAATTATTAATTACTTTAAGTACATTAACAACGTTAACTTTAACAAGTAATACTGTTATTAATAGTATTAATGATAATATTGTTAATAACAGTAGCTTAACAAATAAATCATCAATAAAGAATTCTACAAATTCATTATTTAATAATCAATGAAATATTTTAGGTACTAGTGATTGAATTACTAACCAATCAATAACCAATTATAAATTTTACAGTTATGATACTTCAACATTAAAAAGTTATACTTTTGCCAATGCTCAAAATACTTTTTTAGTAGATACAACAGGTAATCTAGTTTATAATACCAAAGTAATTGTTCCTGATAAAGATAAATCAGATATTGAAAATACAAAACAAGAAATGAATAATACTAAAAAAGTAACTACTATTAAAGATACATATAATCCATATAGTAAAAGTGAATATAGTATTTCTTACTTTAGTGGTGATAATCAAGATTGAAAGTTAATTCAGCAAGGTGGAATTGAAAAACACATTGATATTTCACAACAAACAGGTGGTCATAAAGTTGAGCATAGTGATAATTTAAGTGAAACATTGGGTCTATATTATAATTGCTAAAGCAACATTATCTAATAAAATTGATAGAACAATTGCTGAGAAGTTGTCTAATTATTTTATTAGTCAAAGTAGTTTAAAAGGAAAAATTAATAATGAATTAGCTACTAAAATTGTTGATTTAATTGTTGATAATAAAGATATTTATAATTTTATTTATAATCTTCCATTTAATATTAGTGACAAGAACTATTCATTAAACTATATTTTTGATAATAATAATTTAATTGAAATTTATTATAATAAATTTAAAAATGATAATATTACACAAAATGTAAATTTTAATTATACTACTAATTATAATGGAACAGATTCTACAAATGTTTATAATAGTGAGCAAAAAAATATATTTTCAAATTGAACTGACTATGCTAAATCTTGGGATGATTTTACTACTTTATTTCCTAGTATCAGCTTTGATAATAATTCTTTTATTTCTGCTGGTGATTCAAGTCAAAGTACTCAAAAACATAATATTAAAATTAGCACAAAAGATATAACAGAAGCAATTGATAATTCTGCTAAAATTGATAATAATTTTTTTCTAAGTGGTTTTATGTGACATGCATATATTAATTCATCTCTTTTTATTTGACATGATTCTTCTGGTATTTACATTAAATTTTGAATTGGTGAAGATTCATTTTTTTATAATGATAGTCTTATTTTTTCTATAGTATTAGATAAAGCTACTTTTAATAATTCAATGAATAGTTAGTTTATATTAAAAGAATGCAAATTTGAAAAATATTTATTTAAGTATAACAGATATTGAATTAAAAATGCTGGACAATTACCAGCATTTTTAAAGTTATATTTGATAATAAACTATATTAGAAAATTAAACTATTATTTATTCAAACTCTGATTTAGGAAATACATATTTATCGATAGCTTTTGCAACACCACCACAAGTATTTTTACTAGTAACATCATATGCTATTTCTTTTAAATTAGGATGAGCATTTTGCATTGCAATACCATATTTAGCCCATTTTATTAATTTATAATCATTCATACCATCACCACAAGCTAGTACTTGGTCAGGAGTAATATTTCATTTTTTGCATAAAAATTGTACAGCAGCAGCTTTATTAACACCAATTGGATTAATTTCGATAACACTATGAGAAGAAGTAGCAAGTTCTAAATCTTTTATAGTATTTAATTGTTCTAAAATTGGATTAACTTGTTTTTTCTTTTTACAAAATAATAAAATTTTATACATACCCTCATCGGTATTCTCATCAATTTGTTTAGTTGGTAGGTTATTAAAATTTTCCATAATTTTAACTTTTAGTGATCTGCGATTAATTAAGCCTGTTTTATTATCGGTACTATATCCTCACATTGCTAAACTATTTTTATTAGCAAATTTAACTATTGTTTGTATTTGTTCTTTTGTTAATGATTTTTCATACAATATATCTAATCTATTATCATTAGTAATATCAAGGATGTTACCACCATTATAACAAATAATATGACCGGTTTTTTCATGCATTAAACATGATTTTGCAATATCAATGGTTGAACTTGGTGCTCTTCCTGTTGCAATAATAACTTTAATATTTTTTTGATATGCTTTTTGAATTGCAATTAGATTTTTAGGATGAATTTTTCATCTACTTTTCAATAAAGTTCCATCTAGATCAAGAACAATTAATTTAATAGCCATTATAAATACCTTATTTTCCTATTTCTTCGATAATATTAGTCATATCTTTTTCAGAAACTAAACCAAAAGTTTTTTTAACTTCTTTTCCTTCTTTATTAAAATAAATTAATGTTGGAATTGATTGGATTTCATAATTTTTTGCTAGTTCTTTAGCTTTGTCAACATCAACTTTAATAAAATTAATATTTTTGTGTTTTTCGTCATTAGCAACATTTTCAAATCTTGGCCCTAACATTTTACAAGGACCACATCATTCTGCTGAAAAATCAATTACTGTTATTTTTTTTGATTGTAAAAGTTGATCAACTTCTTTTATAGAATTAATATGTTGTATTTTGCTTTCATTATGCATGTGTTCACTACCTTTTCTTTTAATTTATTTTATGGTTTAATTCTATCATTAGTTTTAATTTTTAAAACATTAAACAATAAAATAATTTTTTAAATTTTAGTTATTACTATATAAAAATTTATAATTTTTTTAGAATAAATTCATAAGAAAATTGTAAATTATTTTTTTTAAAATTAAAGAAATATCTTTTCAATTTTAGAATATATCTGTTATAATCTGAAATATATAGGTTAGGACTAAACAATTTGAGAAGGCGATAAATAAATTATTAGTACATTTTATAAAACTGTTTAATAAATAAATGTAAATGAATTTTAAAAGGTGTAGAGTTAATATTTATTTATGGTATTTCAAAAAAATAGTTTGGTAGAGAGTTATTTTTTAATTTTTAATATTATTTATTTTTCCACAAAAACAAAAATTGTAAAAACCTATATGTTAAAGTATGTTTATATTAAGTTTTTAAGAGCAGGTTATTTGGGTTACTATAATTTATGCATCCTTTTAGAAGGAGAGTAAAAAAATGTCTGTTTTTAATAGACTTGCATGTGTTTTTAAGCCACCTGCAAAAAAAGAAATTTTTAGTGAAGACTTAAAGCAAGTTAATAAAAAATTTATTATTTTACGTAATCAAGTTTTTGGTTTTAGCATTTTATCATATATTCTTTACTACTTTACTCGTCAAGCGTATACAGTAGCGGGTTCTGCTTTAGAAAGCAATGGTAACATAACTAAAATGGAGTATGCTTTAATGGGAACAATTTTTGCCGTTGTTTATGGTGGTGCTAAATTTATTGTTGGAAATGTTGCTGACCGTAGTTCAGGAAGAGTAATCATGATTTTTGGATTATTTGTTTCTTCTATTTTAAATATTATTATGGGTGGTGTAGTTGCTTTTGCTGGAACTAAAATTAGTGTTGGCCCATTTGTAATGATGTTGAGTTTGATTGCGATGTTAGCTGTTTTCCAAGGCATGGGCTGACCAGCTACAGCTAGACTATTTTCTCATTGATTTACTGATAAAGAACGTTCGGGACGTATTGGAATTTGAAACTCAGGACAAAATATTGGTGCTGCTTTATTACCGGTTGTTGTTATTTCTTTAGTAACATTACTTGATCCGGGTGGAACAATTTATGGTTTATATTTTTGAATTCCTAGTATTTTTGCTTTAGCTATGATTCCATTATGTTTATGAGGATTGCGTGATCGCCCCGAAGCAGAAGGGTTACCTACTGTTGAAAAATGAAAAGGTGTTCTAGAACATAAAGAAGAAAGAGTAGAACTTAATTGAAAAGAAATTTTTGTAAAATATATTTTAAAAAATAAATTTTTATGAATATTAGCATTTGCTAATATTTGAGTATATGTTGTACGACAAGGACTGGCAGGATGAACATTAATTTTAATGAAAGATATTCATGGCTTAGATTTAAAACACAGTAAATGATTTGCTGCCTGTTTTGAATTATCTGGTTTATTTGGTGGTATTTCTGCAGCATATTTTGCTAAGTGATTTTTTAATAATCGTAAAGCACCATTAATGATTTTTGGATTATTAATTGCACTTTGTGGACTAGTTTTATTGCAAGTTGCTCCTCGTGGTAATATGCCTATGCTTATTACTGCTTTAATGATTGCTGGTTTTGGTATTTATATGCCACAAGCGATGATTGGTGCTACTGCTATTGAATTAACAAATAAGAAAGCAGCTGCTACTGCTTCAGGATTTACAGGATTATCTGGTTATTTTCTTGGTGATGCTTTTTTTTCAAAAGTAGTAATTGCTGGTATTGGTAATGAAAACTGAGATTATGTATTTTATTACTTTTATGGTTGTATTGCTGCTGCTATTATTTCATTAGCTTTACTATGAACAAAAAATCAAGATAATAAAATATTATAAAAATATTATTAGATTAGCACCATAATAAGGGTGCTAATTTTTTTTATTTAAAATGATATTTTAATAATAAAATTAATAAAATTTTATTTATTTTCAAAGTTACGGTGTTATAATAAATTTAAGACACACAAAATTATTGGTTATTAGCCTACTAGTATTATTTTTTATTTTTACTAAGTAGTTTTTTTATGTTTTTTTGTAATGTCTTATAAAAAGAAAAAATATATTGTTATTTTTAAATAAATCTAGTTATATATTCTTATTTTTTATTTAATGAAATTACAATATATTATTTATGGGATTTTTCTTTTACATATTGATAGAAAAAATGAAATTTAGTTGATTCAATTATTCTTTGTAAGTAAAACAATAATTTCTTATATATAAAAATATATATTATGAACTTTTAGTTTTAATTTAAATAGTTCTATTAAAAAGAGATATTGGAATAAAATCAAGAAATATAAGCGAATTGAATTAATATAGAAACATATAAATAGAACATTTAACATAAATATTAAAATTTCAAAATAAAACCTATATTTCTTTAAAAAGAAAATGAAAATATTGTGTTAATTTTAAAATATGTTTAAAAAATCTTTGGAAACTTTTCTCAATCTTTATGCAATAAAATTTTAATTATACATAATAGAGAAAACGTGTTATTAATATAAGTTTAAAAAGGAAAGAAGCAAAGAGAAATGTGTCCAATAAATGGTAATAGTGCCAGTATAAGAAATCAAAATATGGAATCTTTAGTGGTAGGAATAGAAAATAATAATGAAATAGTTATTACTAAAACTAAAAAAAATATTGCAGAACTTGCAAATATTAATTTAAGAATTCGTTATTATACCAATTACATTAATCAATATTGAAATAGTGATGAACAAAAATATAAAAATAAGGTAAGAATATATTTTAATGATTTAGGAGAAATTTATGAAAATTTACCAAAATTTATTAAAAAAGAAAGTGAAATAAGTTCAAATAATTGTTGTTGAAAAACTATTGAATATTTATCTTCTCCAATTGTATTGTTAACAGGTATTTCAATTAGAGTAGCACAAAAATATTTTTCAATAGCTGTAGTATCAGAAAAGTCTATAATAGGTAAAACTTTTATAGAACAATTAGAAATATTAGGCAAAGGAATGTGAGAATCATTAAAAATTACTGAAAATTATGCTATGGCTGGTGTTGATACACTTACATCTTATTTTTTATCTTACTATCCATTTGGATTAAAAAGTATTATTGATTTATTACCTTCAAATCAATTAACACAAAAAAGAATTAGATGAATATTTACCACTTGAAATTATTATTAAAAAATTAGAAAAACATTTAGAACTTAAAGAATATGAAAAATTAAATAAAATTAATTCGAACTTAGATAAGTTGTGTACTAATTTATCAACAATTATCAAAAAACATGATGTAATAAATCATATTAAAGATGAATTAAAAAATATTGATTTTAATGATGAATTTACTTTTGAAAAATTTAATTCTTTAATTAGTGCAGAAATCAGTAATGATTTTTTAAAAGAACTTTTAAATGAATTAAGTGAATTATCAAAAACTGATTTAAAAAATGAAGATTATTCTATTAAAGAAATTATAAAAAATAGTTTATCCAATACTAATTTTTTTTGACAACATTATTAATAAATCATTTAGTTATTACTGCTTCTTCTGCTTATACTGCTGAAACATTAACATGAGAATCTTATAAAGAAGATATAGTATCAATTAATAATATTATTTCAACTATTGTTCGTGCTACAGTAATGAAATTTGTTAATGAATGTTTTATTAAAATTCATTAAATACAATTTTTGAACCAGTAAAAAATTATTTTTGCCCTCAAAATAATGATCATACATTGCTACAATCATTTAAAAATTAAGTTAAAAATCAAAATAAATTAAGTCAATTAGGAGTTTTTATCGTTAGTTTTCTTTTTATTAGCGCTATTACTAATGCTATTAAAACTTATGCAGCAGATGTTACACAAAATAAAAGTGATTGAAAAAAAGCTTGAATTCAATTTAAAGAAACATTTCCAAAATTAGGAATGGTATTATCAGCACTTGGTGTAACTAGTTCTGATTTATATAATTTAACAAATAAAATGAAACCAGCTTTTAAATTAATATATAAGCAAGAAGAGCAACAAAAGATTATTGATGAAGTATTATCTGAATTACCAAATATAATAAATCAAGTAAATGGGAATGCTGCTAGTGATGGAAGAGATTTTCTTACTAGAAGAATAAATGGTCATATTAATAATATTAATGAATGAGATGAAAATGATGTGCAAGATATAAATAACTCAGATAGAGAATATCTTATTCCTAATAATAATCGTAATCATGATCGTTCTCTTATCCAATGCGTAACTATCTAATTATATTAATATAGTGAAAAGATTCCTACTTTTAATGAAATTAAAAGTAGGAATTAACATATATGAAAATATTTAAAAATATTAAAATCATTTTTATTTACAAAAAGTTTAAATTATAATAAATATTTTATACAATATTTCATTTTTTTTATTATAATTTAGTAGACTATTAATAAACATATTTTATAAGGAGTGAAATATATATAATGTTAAAAATGAAAGGTATTGGTGCTAGTAATGGCATTGCTCTAGCCAAAGCATTAATCTTAAAACATGAAACTATCAAAACTAATCCTAAAAAAATTAATGAAAAAGAAATAGAAGGAGAAGTTAAAAAGTTACATGATGCCTTAAAAATAGCAGGTGATGAAATTAAACAACTCATCCAAAATACAACAAAAACTTTAGGTGAAGAAAAAGCTGCTGTTTTTGAAGCTCATTTTTTAGTAACAACTGATCCAGTATTAATTGAAGATACTGAAAAGTTAATTAAAGAAGAAAAATATAATGCTGCTAATGCTTTAGAAAGTACTTCTAATAAAGCAATTGCAACATTGCAAGCAATGGATGATGATTATTTTTGTGAACGTGCTGCTGATGTTATTGATGTTCGTGATCGAATTTTACGTAAAATTTTAAATATTAAAACTATTGATTTAAGTGCAATTAAAGAAGAAACAATTATTGTTAGTCATGATCTAACACCTTCAGAAACAAGTCAATTGAATCCTAAATTTGTTAAAGGATTTTTATGTGATATTGGTGGTAGAACTTCTCATGCAGCAATTATGGCTCGTAGTCTTGGTATTCCAGCAGTTCTTGGGTTAAAAAATGTTACTACAAAAGTAAAAAATAATCAATTTTGTGTATTAGATGGTAATACTGGTGAAATTGAAATTGATTTAAATAGTAGTGAAAAAAATAAATGAGTTGCTAAACAAAGCGCATGAATTGAAGAACAAAAAGAATTATTAGTATTTAAAGGTAAATTAACTAAAACTAGTGATAATCATGAAGTAAAGTTAGAAGCAAATATTGGTTCACCCAAAGATATGATTAAAGCAATTGAATATGATGCACAAGGAGTAGGGCTTTTTAGAAGTGAATTTCTTTATATGGAAAGTAGTGATTTTCCAAGTGAAGAAATTCAATTTGAAGAATATAAAAAAGTATTGTCTGCTACTAAACATAAAGTTGTTATTAGAACTTTAGATATTGGTGGTGATAAAGAATTATCATATTTAGATTTACCAAAAGAAATCAATCCTTTCCTTGGTTATCGTGCCATTCGTTTGTGTTTAGATCGTAAAGATATTTTTAAAACTCAGTTACGTGCTTTAATTCGTGCTTCAGCTTTTGGTAAATTAGCTATTATGTTTCCAATGATTGCCACTGTTGAAGAATTTAAAGCAGCTAAAGCATTATATGAAACTTGCAAAAAAGAATTAATTAAAGAAAAAGTTAAAGTTAGTGATGATATTCAAGTTGGAATGATGATTGAAATTCCAGCAGCAGCAATTAATGCCGAAATATTTGCTAAATATGCAGATTTCTTTTCAATTGGAACTAATGATTTAATTCAATATAGTTTAGCCGCTGATCGTATGTCAGAAAAAGTGTCTTATTTATATCAACCATATCATCCATCAATTTTACGTTTGATTAAGATGACAATTGATGGTGGGCATAAATATAATCGTCCTGTTGCCATGTGTGGTGAAATGGCTGGTGATAAAATTGCTGTTCCACTACTAGTTGGTCTAGGGCTAGATGAATTTTCAATGTCTGCATCTAGTGTTTTAGAAACTAAAAAAATTATTAGTACTTTAAATAAAAAGGATACAGAAATATTAGCATCAAAAGCATTACAATGTGAAACCAATGAAGAAGTTAAATCATTAGTAGAAAAATTTTTATCAAAAAAATAAAAATATTATTTATTTTTAAAGTTACATTATTTAATGTTAAAATTATAAACATCTAATTTACATAATTTTGAGGAGAATCGACATATGTTTTTCAAGAAAAAAAAACAATTACCTTTATTAATTTATGCGCCAGTTACTGGTAAAGTTATTAACCTTAGTAAAGTTGAAGATCCAGTATTTGCTCAGGAAATGTTAGGGACTGGTTTTGCTATTATTCCTGAATATAAAGATAAAGATGGAGTTGAATTTGTATCACCATTTGATGGAAAATTAGCAACAGTATTTAATACAGGACATGCTTATGGTATTAAAGATGTAAATACAGGTATTGAATGTTTAGTTCATATTGGTATTGATACTGTTGAATTAGCTGGTAAGGGCTTTGATATTAAAGTTGAACAAGGTAAACCAATTAAAAAATCAGAAGTAATGGTAGTTGCCAATTTACAAGAAGTTAAGAATAAAGGTAAAAAAGTAACAACACCAATTGTTTTCACTAATGAAACAGTGGAAGGTTATGTTGTAAAGCAAGTAGTAAAAGATGATGAACAAGTAACGGTTGGTCAATTAATTGCTGAAGTCACTAAGAAATAAATATTTTTATTAAAACAAAATTAATTTGATAAAATATTAGTAAGTATTTATATATTATTGAAGGGTATCATTTATTATGGATAATTTTTGGCAAAATTATTGATGAGCAGTACTTATTGTAGTTTTAGCTATGTTAATAATACTTTATATTTTATATAGAATTTATCAAATTTTCCATATTGATTATCACTGAGAACTGAATCGTCATTTTCCACAATGAAGTAATGAGGGAATCATTACTAGGGATAACTATTTTTTACATACTGAATTTAAATTTGTTGATAATAGTAAATATATTATTATTGGTATTCATGGTATGGGTGCCTCTTTAACAGACTTTAAAACAGCTGCTAATTTTTTTACTAAACATGGTATTTCATTTTTAAGTTTTGATCAACGAGGTTGAGGAGAAAATGAAAAATGAAAATATCATACTTTAGGAACAACTATTAATGATATTAAAGATATTATAACAGTTTTGAATGAACGTTATCCTAATAAAAAAATTTTATTAATGGGTGAATCATTAGGTTCGGCATTAACAGCATTAGCAATTAAAAGATTACCAAAAATGATTGATGGTGCAATTTTAACTAATTTTGTTACTAAGAAACAAATATTTAAAATAAAACCTTCATTAGTTTGTCATGCAATTTGAGGATTTCTATTTTATAAACATCATCCATTACCTATTACTTTTGATATGGAAACAATTTCTATTAACTCTAATTATATTAAAAAAGGGAAAATTAGAGCAATGACTAATATGAAATTTACATTATTATTTTCTTTACAAGCACAAAAATTAAGTAAACAAGTACCAAAAAATCTTAATAATGCTAAATGTCCAGTTTTGATTGTTCAATCTGCAAAAGATATATTTGCCGATTTTGATAAAATTGAAAAAAATAATAAACGTTGAAGACAGGGGATAACTTATAATTTTTATGAAGAAGGTAATCATGCAATTTTAAATAAACCCAATATTAATATTATTTTAGAAGATGTTTTAACTTGAATAGAAAAAGAACATATATAATGATTATTTATGTTATTAGATCAAAAAAATAATTAGAAAATTTAAAAATAGTAAATAATAGTTGATTGAGTAATTTTTACTTTATAGTTATAATAGTATTTATAAATTAATAATTATTCATACCTATTATAGTAATTTAACTATACTAGGTTTTATTAAATTAAAATTATATGTGAAAAGAAAGATAAAAATTATGAATATTATTGCAGATCAAAAAGAATTAATCAATAGAATTGAAGGTTTATTAGAAGAAATTGAAAATAAAATTGAAGTAGAAAGAAGAACTGATAAAATTAAAAAAGAAATATTAGGTGATATTTCAGATTCTGTAGGTACTCCTGCCTATATGCAAACAGCTGGACTAGTACAATTAAACAACAATTAAACGAGGAGAAGTTAAAAACAAATCCTAATATTAAACAATTAATGTCAATTATGTCAGAACTTAATGAAGTAAAAGAAAAAATAGATGTCACAAGTCAAGAGTATAATTGACGTAATGCTAGAAAATATCAAATATCTAATAATCCTGAATTTTTAAAAAGAATTGAAAATCTTAAAGTTGAGTGTTTAGAAATTCGTGAAGAATATTTAATTAATAATTCTAATCAAATGGCAGAAAACCAATCATCAGCATCTAATCAAAGTCCTGTAAAACAACATTTATTGTAAAAATAATGCCTTAATTAAGGCATTATTTTTTATATATTAAATTTAATTATTTTTTAAATTGAAAACTAATATTATCTAAATCAATTGCTAAACTACAACCAGCAATTAAATTTGGTGATGAAGTAACACGTGCATTTCATTGATAATAAATATTATTATCATCATGGTATACATAAAGATCAATAATTGGAAGTTGAATAATAAGATCAGAAATTGCTACAACATTATAAGGATTTTGTAGTTCATATTTAATATTTTTATTAGTAGTAATATTATTAGTATTACCAGTAAGATTATTATTTTCTTTATATGTACCCATATTATTAATTGATAGTTTAGAATTATTAAAATTAAATTTAGGATAAAGTTGTGAAAATTGTTCTCAATTTTTTGCATATTTAGTTCAATTTAAAATGATTTGTTGATCACTATTTTTTAATCAATCATTTTTATTAATATTGCTAAAGTTTTCTTTATAATGATAGTTAATATTTTGATTTATATTTTGGACATTTCATTTTGTATAGTAAATTGCTACTAAGTTATTATCATTATCAAAAATAAAATTTAATGAGTAATCTTTTATATTTAGGAAAAGAGGTGAATTTTTAATAAAGTTAAAGATATTAGTATTTTCAGCAATTAAGTTAATAATATTATTTGTTAATTGGTTACTAATTAGTTTGTTTAAACTGCTTTTATTAATGAACTGTTGGCTGATATTATAAGCTATTGCTAAAGAAATTTTATTATTAATAGCAGCATCAGCAATGTAATATAATCCTAAGTTCTCACTAAGATTGTTATTATTTTCAATTTTAGAAGCACCAGCAATGTTAGAAATATCAATATTTTGTTCAAGACCACCAAATTGTAAATATGTTCAATTATTGTCACCAATAAAATTATTTTGTTGATATTCGCTAAAATTGTAAGCATCAGAATAATTAGGATTGCTTTTAAGTGATGTTACTTTCTTCTTGGTAATCATTTCTTGTTTTGTATTTTTAATGTTTAATTTTTCGTTTTCTGGAATAATGACATCATAATTATAAACTAGATTTCCAGTTGTATCTACTAAGAAGACGTTTCTAGCATTGGTAAAAGTATAACTTTTTAATGCTGAAGTATCATAACTATAAAATTTATGATCGGTTGTTGATTGGTTAGTAATTCAGTCACTATTATTTAAATATCGATATTGATTATTAAATAATGATGTTTGATTAGTAGTGGCATTTGCTTTTTGTAAATCATTTTTGCTAGTATTAAAGTGATTCACACTAGTTAAAATAGTGGTACTTTTTGCTAGTGAAAAAATACCAACTGTTAAAATATTTATTGTTTTTCTCATATTTTATATTTTTAAAGTTAATATATAATTTTAATAAAGATATAAAGTTTATATCATCATTAAAATTATAACGATATTAAACTATCGTTATTTATATTATAGTACTTTTAGTGAAATTCTACAATGAATTTTAAAGGATGGTAAAGTTTTTAGTAATTATATATAAATAATAATAATATATTAACTTAATGATTTTAATTTTTATTTTAGGTAACTTTTTTTAATATAAAAAATATTTATCAATGTAACACTAATGTACTTAGTTTATTATTATTTCAAATGAATACCCAATAAATATTTATAATTTAATTATAAGTTAATTTAAAGTATCTATCTAGAACAACTTGGGTTTAGGTTTAATTTACAAAAATTGTTTATTGAAGTCTAAAATTAAATATATTTCTTGTATAAAATAAATATTATTTTTTATTGTTCCATATTTTAAATTTATAACAATTCTTTTAAAAAAATTATTATTTTCTTTATATATTAAATTTAAAGTTTCTTCATTAAAATGATATTTTTTTAAATTATTTTTCAAAATTTGAAATTGTTCATTTGTGATATATTGATAATTTAATGGTGAAGATAGTATATTCATTAACAATCATTTTTCATCACTTAGATGCATGTTTTTATTAATTATTCTGTTTTTTTATTTTTAATGCAGTCAATAATATTTGTTATTAAAAATGAATAATTTTGTTTATTAACAAATTCAAGGCTTCCAATTAAAGGTTCTGTTGATAAGAGTTTCCTAAACTTTTTTGTTTCTCTATTAGACAGTAAATGACTGTCTGTAAGCTCACAATATATTTCTTTTTTATTTATCAAATTTATTTTATAATCTATTTCTCCTTTATTATCATTTTTATCCAATGATTCATATGATAAAAAAATATTTTTAAAATCTTTTGAAGAAAGAATTAAACATGAGATAAAATCATTTATTTTTAAATTTAATGTTTTTTGTTTTTCATCTTCTCTTCTTTTTTTTCTTGCTTTTTTTGTTTCAGAAACTATACTGCCGTCTTCATATATATAATTATTGTAAGTTATTTCATTGGTAAAATAAGAAGCAATATTTTTATTTTCTATTGTATTTAATATAAATTTAGATTCTAATAATTTCATTTAATAATAACTCCATTTAGATAAAAAAATCATTAATAAATGATATTTTTTTTGTTAATTTACTTTTTCATATTGAGCTTGTAGAAATAAGAAATGATGTTAATGTTAGTTTTTACCCCATAATTCCAGCTTCATATAAATGTTTAAAGTGACCTTCTTTAACTTTTAATTCATCAAAAGTACCAACTTGAACTAAACCTTTTTCTTTTTCTAAAACTAAAATCTTATCAACAGTTTTAATTGTTGATAAACGATGGGCAATAATAATACTAGTACGACCAATCATTAATTTATTAAATTGTGCTTGTATTTCCTTTTCGACAATATTATCTAAAGCACTAGTAGCTTCATCTAAAATTAATAGTTCTGGATTTTTTAAAAAAATACGAGCAATAGCTACTCTTTGTTTTTGACCACCAGATAAGTTAATCCCACGTTCACCTAAAATTGTATTATAACCATTAGGTAATTGTTCAATGTAATCATGTAAGTTAGCTTTACTTGCAGCAATTTTGATTTCTTCTAAAGTTGCTCCTTGCTTAGTATAACTAATGTTTTCGGCAAATGTGCCAAATAAAATTTGTGGATCTTGTTCAATATAGCCAATATGATGTAAGTATTGTGCTAAGTCAATATCACGTAAATCAGTATTATTATTAATTAAAATTCTTCCTTTAGCAGGGTCATAGTAACGTAGTAATAACTTAGAAATAGTAGTTTTTCCGACACCAGTTGCACCAACAATAGCATAACTTTTATTTTTTTCAAAAGTGAAAGAGAAGTTATTTAAAATTCAGTCTTCTTTTTCATCATAGCGGAAATTAACATTTTGAAAAATAATATCACTAGTAATTTGTTTTACTGGTAAGGCTTTTTCTTTATTAATTATTTTTGGTTTAATATTAAGAATTTCATTAACTCTTAAAATTGAAGTTGATGTTTTAGCTCAATTACCTAAGAATTGAATACTTTGAATAACTGGGAAAATTAAAGTGTTGACTGCTAATAAAAAAGCAATTAGTGTTGGAACACTAATGATGTGTTTACTTACAAACATGAAACCAGCAACTAAACCAACAATGTTAATTCCTGTTAGCAATGTAATTAGTAATACTCTAGTAAAACTTTCAAAAGTAATAGTTTTTTTTGCTGCTTGGTAATATTTAAGATGTTCATTAAAAAATCTTTTATTTTCACTTTTTTCTGTAGCATTACTTTTAATTAAAGTAATAGTATTTAGTCGATCAGTAATATCAGCATTAACTTCAGTGTAAACTTTTCTTCATTTATAGTTTAAATAACGAATAATTTGAACATTTAATACTGATATTATTAAAATTGATAAAACAATACCTAAAACAATTAATGATAATTGTCAATTTAAAGAAAAAATAACGTAAATTGAACCAAAAAAAGTCACAATTGAACTAAGCATAGTTAAAGGAATAGATTGCATATTTTCACCAATAACACTAGTATCACTAATTAGTTTTGTTAAAGTGTCACCAATTTTGTGGTCTTCATAATATGACATATCTAAATCTAGTAAATGTTTTAAAACTTTATTTCGATATTCAATTTCAACTTTAACACCAATGATGCTTCCTGTTAAATTACGAAAGTACATAAATAATCCTGATGCAATTTGTAAACTAATTAAAATATAAGCTAAAGTAGTAATTTTTTCTCATTGAAAACCATCGGGGGTAGCTAAAAAATTATTAGTAATTTTAGGAATAATCACTGAAATTATTGAAGAAGCAATAGTGGTTAGTATTGCAATTAAATAAAGTAGTGGATATTTTTTAAAGTATTTAATAACTGCGCTTAAGAAACCACTTTTTTTTATTTTTAATTCATTATAATCAATCACGCTTTTTTTTATTTTTGCTGTTGTTTTTTCTTTTGTCGACGAAGCAGTAATTTTTGTTTTATTTTTTTTGGACATAATATTTGATCTCCTTATTAATAATTTATTTTTATTTGTTATAGTGGTAAACCCAATTCTTTTAATGGAATATAATTAAAAAAATAACGACAATTACTATCTATTACATAATTTAAAGTATCTTTATATTCTGGTTTTTTAAATCAATCACTTAATAAATATCAGTATTCAATTTTGCAATTTAATATTGATAAAAGTTTTTGTCATTGTTTTCTTTTAAAATCACAAGTTTGTAGTTTTTCATCAACACTTCCAGCAACATTTTGTGTTTTAATTTCAATAATGAAAAAAGTATTATTCTTATATACAAAAATACTGTCATCTGGTAGTAATTTTTTTGATAAAAAGTAATTTCAGTTTAAATTGTGGTGTTTTTTTAAATAAACATAGATTGCATGTTTTTTGAAAATATTAGCAACATGTTCTCCCATATAAAACAATTCAAATGCATCATTTTTTTTAAATTGTGAATTCTAATCATATTTTTAATTTCATAATTTTCCTGTTTTTTAAAAAATGAATATAACTCTTTTTCTTCTTCAAAAGTGAGACCAGTTTTTGTATTTGCACCACCAATTCCATTTTTAACCATTATTATCATTCAATCTTTTTTTTGCTAGATTAAAATATTCAATATTATTTTCAATTCCTATCAAATTTCTATTGTGTATTTTACATGCAAGACCAGTTGTGCCACTGCCCATAAACGGATCTAAGACAATATCATTTTCATTAGTACAAGCAATTATAATTCTTTTTAAAAGATCTAATGGTTTTTGTGAAGGATGTTTACCATAAATTTTTTCAAATGGTTTAGGGGTGGTTATTGCTCAAACACTTCGCATTTGCTTATCTTCATTCTTAAAATTATCTTCTTCTCATTTAGAATATTTCATATCTTTGTAATTAAAAACATGTTTAGAATTACTATCTTTTTTTGCTCATATTAATGTTTCATGACTAGCAGTAAAATTTCTACAACCAATATTAGGTGTACAATTAGGTTTGTATCAAGCTATGTCATTAAGAATGTGAAAATTTAGTTCTTGTAAAATAAAACCACAAATATAAATAGAATGATAAGTTCCAGTAATTATTAAAGTTCCATTTGGTTTTAAAATTCTTTTGCATTCTTTAATTCATTTTTGATGAAATTTATAATTTTCAAGAAAACCTTTACTTTTATCTCATTCACCTTTATTAACAGATGTTCTTTTGCCAGCGTTAACACTATAACCATTATTTGATAAAAAATAAGATGGATCGATAAATATAAAATCAACTAATTCATTTTTCATTTTTTTCATTTCAACAAAACTATCTCCAAAAATAAGATTTATTTTTTTAACTTGATTTGAATTTGAATTATTTATTTTAAGTTTAATTGTTTTTCCATTTTTGGTTTCTAATTCTTTACTCACTAAACTCATTATTAGTACTCCTTAGTTACAATTATTTGTTTATATTATTACAATACTATTTAGTTTATTATACTTCCCTTTTCTTTAATATTATATATTAAATATTTAATAAATAAGTATTTTACTATAGATACTATTTGTTAATTTTTATTACTTCACGTTTCATATATTGTTAAAACTTATTATTTAATGGTTTTTTTTGTTCTAGTAAATGCTTTTTTAAAATTTCTAGATAGTATTTAAAAGCAACAGTTAAATCTTGGAAGGCAAGTTTTCTTAATTCTTCAACATAATAATGGTTACGTTCAATTGATATTTTATCTGCTAATAATACTATTAATTCTAAAGGTTTCATTTCAGTTGCACCAATAGTATGTTTAGCAATTGCATGAAGAACTAAATCATCATGGTACTGATAATGATTTTTTAAATACAATGCTGCTACATAACCATGTCAAATTGGAAATGGTTCTTGTAAAATTTCTTTATTATATTTTGTTAAAAATTTAGTCATTTTATTTTTACTTCATTGTTTGCAAAGGTCATGATAAGTTCCTGCAATTAGGGCTTTATTAGCATCTTCGTTATAATGGATTGCTAATTTAACAGCCATTTTACCAACATTAATACAATGTTCAGTTCTATTGTTATCCAAATTTGCTTTTAAACGCTCATAACTATATATTAAATTATTGTTAATATAATTATTAATTTTTATATCAATTTGATTAATAATTTCACCATTTCTAATTTTGGCAGAGTTAATATCACTACTTGGTCGAACTACTAAATTTTGACACTTGTATTTTGACATTAGTTCTAATGTTTTACGATAATGAGGGCGATTAACAACAATAATTTTAACTAAATTAATTAACTGTTCAATTCCTTGTCATTTATTTAAGATATATAAATTATCAGAACCGATAATAAAAAAGAATTTGTGATTTGGATAGTTTTCAATAAAGTAGTTAATAGTATTAATAGTATAACTAGGTTGTTTACTTGTTAGTTCATAATCATTTAATTTTATTCAAGAATAGTTTTTAATAACTAAATTAATCATATCGACTCTTTGTTGATCGCTGGCACTGACACTGTCTTTTAACGGATTTTGTTTTGTTGGTAAAATTCAAACTTCATCAAGTGAAAGTTTATGATAAGCTGTATTTGCAATATTTAAATGTTGATTATGAAATGGATCAAAAGTTCCACCAAAAATGCCAATTCTTTTCATTATTTGCTAGTTCCTAATGATTCTAAAATTTCTTTATTATATTTTTTTGTTCTTATCATTTTAATTTCATGTAAATAAGGTGGATGTCCATTAATTCATGGCGTTTCTAAAATTTTTATTTTAGTAAGCAACAATGGATGATAAATAATGTTAATTAAAGTTTGAAAACCAAGGTAACCCATTCCTAAGTTAGCATGACGATCTTTATGAGCATTGATTGGGTTTTTAGAATCATTAACATGAATAACTAATAATTTATCTAATCCAATAAGTTGATCAAATTGTTGTATTACTTGTTCTAAATTATTATTAAGATCATAACCAGCATCAGATAAGTGACAAGTATCTCAACAAACACCAATTAGTTCGGGTCTTTTTACATTATTAATAATATATTGAAGTTGTTCAAAAGTAGTTCCTACTTCACTACCTTTTCCTGACATTGTTTCCAAAGCAATTTTTACAGTTTGTTTTTCTAAACATGCTGCATTTAGTCCTTTAACAATTTGATCTAAAGCAGTTTGTGGTAAAGCACCAACAGCGCTACCTGGATGTAAAACCAAAATTTTAATGCCAATATCTTGACAGCGAATTATTTCTTGTCGTAAGAAATCTACTGCTAATTGGTAAGTACTTTTGTTAATACTATTAGCCAGATTAATAATATAAGGAGCATGAACAATAAGATTATTAATATTAATATTTTTTTCAATTAGTTTTTCTGTAAATTCTTTAATAAATAATGCTTTGGTTGGTTTACGAATTGTATTTTGTGGAGCACCTGTATAAAACATAAACGTATTGGCATTATAACTTAGAGCTTCTTCAAGAGCACGTAATAAATATTTTGGTGCTTTCATTGAAACATGAGATCCAATAATTAATTTGTCATTTTCCATCTTGCTTCCTCTTTCATTATTAATTTTCATCAAAAAGTTTTTTTCTTCTTGCAATTGCTTGTGTTTTTTTAATTTTCTTAATTGATGCTTTAATGTGTTGTTTTCTTGTTTCTTTTTTTATTGCTTCTAAATCTTTATTAAATTTTTTCTTATAACCAGGAGTTACATTTTTATTTTTTTTAAAGCGATTAATAACATATTGCTCTTCTTTATTTCTTTCTATTTTTCGTTTATGAGCAATGATGTTGTCATTAGTAATTTCTGGTAGTAACTTATTATCTTTAATTTTATAGTATTCTATTGGAACGTTTAAATTTTTTAACTTATGAATAGTAGAATTATCACTCTTATCATAAAATACATAAAAAATACCTGAATAGTTAGCTCGTCCTGTTCGCCCTGCTCGATGAAAATAATATTCTAGATTATTTGTCGGTAATTGTAAAGAGATAACATGAGATACCCCTTCAATATCAATACCACGTGCTGCGATATCTGAACAAACAACATATTGATATTCAAAATTTTTAATACGTTTAAAAGTTTGAGAACGTTCTCGTGCTGGTAATCCACCATGTAAGATTGCTACTTTTTTATTTTCTTCAATTAAGACGTTTGCAATTTCTTCAATATTTTCTTTGTTATTAACAAAAATTAAACATAAATAAGGATCAAACATTGTTAATAATGATTGTAGTTGTTTTTTACTATCTTGATGATGACGATTAATAAAAATATGTTGAATTTTTTGAGATTTGTTATCAATACTAATTGTAGTAGCATTAGTAATATATTTTTTTAATCAAGTAACTAGTTGGGGTAATATTGTTGCTGAAAAAGTCATAATTTGAGTATTTTTATTCATTTTAGTAATTAAAAAATCTAAATCTTCCATGAATCCCATATCAAATAACATATCACATTCATCAATAACTAAAGTGTTAGTAGTAGTAATTGCTAACATATTAAGTTCATATAAACGTTTTAATCTAGTTGGAGTGCCGATTACAATTTGTGGTTGATTATTACTTAAATTATTACTTTGACGAATAATATCTTTGCCACCCACTAAACAAGCAATGCTAATATTTTGATCTTTGATTAAAGCTTTTAAAAAATTGAACGTTTGTTGAGCAAGTTCACGAGTAGGTGTAATAATAACTGCTTGTGTTACTTTAAAAGTAACATTACAATTATTTAAAATTGGAATTAAATAAGTATGAGTTTTACCACTACCAGTAGCACTTTTAATAATTAAGTTTTTATTAGTTAATGCTAAAGGAATGATTTCGGTTTGGACTGGTGTTGGATTAATTAGTTTTTCTTTTTTTAAATTTTCAATTAGTCATGGTTGTAAATTAAATTGTTGAAATGACATATGTTCACCTTTTTCTTTAATGCAATATTAATATTTTATCTTATTTTTACTAAGTTCTTTAAAAAATAAGATAAAAAAAACTTTATTAAAAGTAATAATAATTACTATTTTAATATTTAAAATTATTAATTTTCAAAAAATAAAAAAATACATCAGTAATTTATACAACTAATTGTTTATCTAAATTTCTAATCTAATAAAAGTAAAATGTCAATAGATTATTTTTAATCATGTAAAATTAACTTAGAAAAAATTTAAGGGCTTAGAAAAGAGGTTTGTAATTTATGTCAGAAGAAGATGAAGAAGAAAAGAAAAAGAAGAAGAAATCAACAAAAATTATTGCTGGTCTTATCGGCTCTGCAGCTTTAATTGGAGCCACCATTGCTGGTGGTATGACAGCTATTGCTGAAACAGAAGGAGAAAAAGAAGAAGAAGAGGAAGAAAAAAATAAAAAAAAATCAAATGATTCGATCTCTAAACAATCATCAATTAGTGATAATAAACGAATTTTAGCAGTAATTTTAAAAAGCAAAACAAATTTGCAATTAAAAACTGAAGACAAATTGAAAATGACAAGTCCAGAAACTGTAAAGGAGGTTATTAAAGAGAGACTAATTGAAAGTAATCCACAATCAAATTTAATAAAAGAAAAAATTATTTTAGGTAATTTAAAATATAATAATATGAACATTAAACCAACTACTTTAACAGTTGAAATGACTTATGATGACCCTTTAGTTATCGGAAGTGTAATTTTAAATGTAATTTATCCAAAATAAAAGATAAGAAGAACTTGTTTATAAAATGACGCAAATTTATATATTAAGAAAATTTAGGGGGTTATTTATATGCAAAATAATTTAAATATAATGTTTTTAGTTAATTGATCAGATTTTTCAATAAAGGACTGAATAATCATAGGATTATCAATATTATTATTAATAATAACTTTTATTTTTATTTTAGTTATTTTTCTTTTTAAAAGAAAAAGATTTAAGTTTAAAATAAACAATATTATAAGTGATAATTTAGTAAAAATAGGTAAGAATAATTATAAATTTTCAAGTAGAAATGCTTTTATACTCTTTAATGAAATTAAATCAATAATTTTAGATAAGCGTTATAAGTATTTTTATAAATTTAAAAAGAGATATAAAGATGGTAGTTTAAATAATGAACTTTTTGATATAGTTCAAAAATATTATTTAAAAAATGAAAAAGAATTAAAGAAAAAACCAAAACCTTTATTTGAAAATAAAAAAAATGATAAACCCAGTGATGCTGTTAATAAAAAAGATGATAAAAAAGTTAAATTTGTTTTTGATGATCAAGAAATGACAGTAAAAATTGAAGAAGATAAATA
This sequence comes from Zaprionus kolodkinae, assembly GCA_018901885.1. NCBI lineage: Eukaryota > Metazoa > Arthropoda > Insecta > Diptera > Drosophilidae > Zaprionus > Zaprionus kolodkinae. The sequence continues at coordinate 22,014 of JAEIFM010000074.1, forward strand.
AAACTACTCAACTGAGTAGTTTTATTTATTTATAACTATTTTTTATCTTTTAAAAATATGTATAAAAATTTAACACCAAATATTCTAGATATTATGATATAATTCTTTAAACTTAATTTAAGTTTTCAACTCATTATTTTATTTTTTAAAGTATATGGGTTTTGGGCGTATCAAGTTAATGGTTAGATTTAATAAAAACTTAAATGAGAGATAAAACTCTCATTTTTAATTGTTGAACAATTATAATTAATTATTTTATTAAACCAGCACTTTATTAAAGTAATTAATTATTACATAACTAAATAAAAAATTATTTAGGCTATTGTGCTGGAATTAACCAATAGTAATTTTTGTGTTACTCTTTGAAAATTTCAGAAATTTTGGTTCCCTTCCCCTAGAACCCCTACCCTCCAAGGCTTTGCTACTTACAGTAGCATAAGCCTTACGTAGAGTAGAAAAGTAGTTAGTAGTATATAAGCCTTTTATCACTATAGGTGATAAGGCTTATACATAGAAAGGATTTGTAATGATTAATGTTAACTTAGATATTAAAAATAAAGTAAGAGAAACAACTAAAGGTATGTTATTAGAAATTGGTGAATATGAAACATGATTTCCTATTAAAGATACTATTATTGATGAAAAAAATAAAAAAATAGCATTAAAAATAATTGAAGATTTTTATTATAAATTAGGTAAAAAAACAATAACAAAAGATATTGAAAGTGTTAAAGGTAGTGATATTTTAAAATATATTAAAAATATTCCAAATATTACTAAAAATGAAAATGAATTAATATCTTGTGAATTTTATGAACAATATAATGGTTATTATATTTTTACAAATGATAAAAATCAAGAATGTTTTAAATATAACATTACATGAGAACAAGATATGAAAAGTTTTAAAATAAATAATCCATATAAAGAGAATGATAAGCCAATTAATTATATTGTTACACCAATGAAAGATATAAATACTCATAATGAAAAAATATTTTATTTAAAGTAGGATGAGTAAAGTTAATAGTTATAATTTAATTTTCTTTAAATAAAAGACAACTTTAAATTATTAATTGTTGGTTTTATTATATACCTTTTTACATTTATAATCAAGTGTTTTAAGTTATTATTTTACAATTATCTAAACTAAAAATTCCTAACTACTTAGGTTTATATTTATTAAATTTTAACAATTTAAAGTAAAAGATTTAATTTATTAATTCTTGCTGAATTAATTATAAGCATATTATCAAGTACTTTATCATTATAAATTTTAGCACCATATCCTTTTAAAGATTTAACTAAATGTGATACATCACTTTCAGCACATACTCCTTGATTTCAATTTTCTTTTTGATTTATAACACCTTCTTTATTATTTTTAAAATATTTATATATTTCCTCATTAACATTACTTTCTTTTAAAAAATCTAATAATTGATAATATTCACCATTAACAAATAAATCATATGCATTTGTTAATTTTTTATTATCCATTTTTCTATTAAAAATAAATCCTTTTTTAAGTGCTTTAAATGCATGATGTCTATCAATTACATAAGGAATATTTTCTTTTTTAGCAGTAGTTTTAATTCAAGGTGCACCATCACCAATAAATACTAAACTATTTTTATTATAAATAAATTGTAAATCAAGAAATTCATAAATTTTATCAATTAATTCTTGTCTTTTAATTCTTTGACCATTTTTAGTTTTCATATAAGTAATTTTTTTATCTTTTAAAACATTTCTACTTTTAGTAGATTTTTCTAAATCTTTACCTTTATTTGCACTAATTGTACGAATACGATTTTTTTGCTTTTTATTATTAAATAATGAAGATATAAAGCAATCATCCATATTTACAAATAATTTTTCAGTTGGTAAAACTACTTTTTTTTCTTTTATTTTTTCAAGATTTATTACTGCATTTTTCATTACATTAGTCATATATGTTTTAGAAAAATTAGTATTTTTTATTATATCTTGTACATCACTTTGTCTTTTACCATTGCCTGAATTTTTTATTATTGTATGCTCTAAACTTGTAAGTGTTCTTTTTCTTTTTTTAATTTTTATATAATCATCTAAAGGATAATAATATTCATTAGTTTCTAATATTAAATAACATCTACGATAAAAATCATTTATTTTACCATATTGAGTATTTGAACTTCTTGGAGCAGTTTTAACATATTTATATTTAGTTTTATCATATATATTTTGATGTCAAAAATCATCATATGCTTTTAATAAATTTGTGAAATAATTTAAACCATTATTTTTAATTTGATTATCAAGTTCATCATAATTAAGTTCATTGTTAAGAAAATTCATAATATTATAATTCCCTTCTTAATTTATGATTTTGATTATAGTAATTTTAGAAAAAAAGTTTGGAAATATGATAACTGTAAAATGATATAATTAAATATATATGTTTTAAAATAAGGTGATAATATGCCAGCAAAAAGAAAAGAATTAGGAAATTATAAAGAAAAGATAAATGAATATTTTAGAGATAATAAAAATGTTCCAACTAGAATGACAAAAACTGGTTTAAATTTAGCATTAGGAATTGATAGAAAATATATATATATATATGATTGCCGACGCTACCAGACAAAATGACAACAAATTTTTTAAAAAGATTATGATAAAGCATGTCAAAAAATTGCTAATTATTTATTACGCAATACTATGAAAGACCCAAAATATCAATGAGAATATTTAAGAAAATGTCATCCAGAAGAATTTGATGATTTACAAAATAATTTTGAAAATAATAACACACAAAGTAATATAATTATTAATATTTCTGAACCTAGAAAAATAGAAAATGATGATTAAAACCTATAATAAATATAGGTTTTTTTCTTTATTTTAAAGCATAAAAATGATATAATCATAATAAGCGATTATGTTATTTATTAACATAAGTTACAAGGGATTATCAAAAAAGCGATTATTAACAAGGGAGTATTTTTATGTCTAATTTTGAAGTTAAAGAAAAAAAGAAACTTATACTTTTGAAGAATTACAAGAAACTTTAAAACAACAAAGAAATGTTGTATATGCACAAGCAAAAGATGAATTTCTTAAAAAAGAATTAGAACCAAAAATAAATGAATATCAAACAAAAATAAAAGAATATGAAAATAAAATTAATAATTTTGAAGAGCAACAATTATTTTCTAATATTAAAGATACTAAAAAAGTAAATTTAATTAAAAATTTAATGAGTACTGATAATTATAAATCTTTATCTAAAGAGGCTTTTATGTAATCTGTGTATCTTTGTTTTACAAAGTACTAGTTTAGATTAATTCTGTCTTCAAATTTTATCATAAAATGAGCAATTGCTGTGTTTCAATTTTGAATAGGCAGTGTTCATTTTTTGGTAATGTTTAGTAATCTGTGTAACTTACAAAAATAAATATGTTTAATTAATTCTAGTAAATATAATTAAATTACTAGAAAGAGTGAGTTACAAATGGCTAAAAATGAAAATATTAATAATAATGATCCAATATCAAAAGCAGTAGATTTATTACTAGAAAATACTGAGGATTTAACAACAGTATTTAAACCTGGCGGTTTATATAAAGAATTAACAAAAAGATTAGTAGAAAAAATGTTAAATTCTGAAATGCAAAATTATTTAGGGTATGAAAAAAATCAACATAGTAATAGTGAAAATGCTCGTAATGGTATAAGTTCAAAAAAATTAATAACTCAACAAGGTAAAATTGAAATTGATGTACCAAGAGATCGTAATAGTAATTTTACTTCTGCAATAGTTGCAAAAAGACAGCGAAGATTTGATGGTTTTGATCAACAAGTTCTTTCACTATATGCCAAAGGAATGACAATATCTGACATTAGAATGCAGTTGCAAGACTTATATCATGGTGCAGATATTAGTGCAAGTGTTATTAGTCAAATTACTGATGATGTTATTGATGATGTCAAAGCATGGCAAAATCGACCATTAGAAGGCATTTATCCCATTGTTTATTTTGATTGTATAGTAGTTAAAGTACGACAAGATAAACGCATTATTAACAAATCCGTTTATATAGCATTAGGAGTTGATTTAGAAGGCAAAAAAGATGTTTTAGGCTTATGAATTAGTGAAAATGAAGAGGTTCTAAGTTTTGATTATCTAATTTCACAGAAATGAAAAATCGTGGTTTAAATGACATTCTCATTGCTTGTAGTGATAATTTAACAGGCATGTCAGAAGCAATACAATCAGTTTATCCTAAAACTGAACATCAATTATGCATTGTTCATCAAATTAGAAATAGTTTAAAATATGTTTCATACAAACATCGAAAAACTCTAGTTGCAGATTTAAAGCTAATTTATAGTGCATGTAGTGAAGAACAAGCAATGCAAGCTTTAGAATCATTTGAAAGTAAATGAAATAAACAATATCCGCACATTGCTAAATCTTGATATAAAAATTGAGATAATTTAATGGTTTTTATTAGTTATCCTACAGAAATTAAAAGAGTAATTTATACAACAAATGCTATTGAATCTGTTAATAGTCAATTACGAAAAGTTATTAGAAATAAAAAAGTTTTTCCTAATGATATGTCAGTTTTCAAAATATTTTACTTAGCAATTGAAAATATGACAAAAAAATGAACACTGCCTATTCAAAATTGAAACACAGCAATTGCTCATTTTATGATAAAATTTGAAGACAGAATTAATCTAAACTAGTACTTTGTAAAACAAAGATACACAGATTACATAAAAGCCTCTCTCATTGATATTTTGGGTCTTTCATAGTATTTCGTAATAAGTAATTAGCAATTTTTTTGACATGCTTTATCATAATCTTTTAAAAAATTTTGTTGTCATTTTGTCTGGTAGCGTCGCAATCAAATATATATTTTCTATCAATTCCTAATGCTAAATTTAAACCAGTTTTTGTCATTCTTGTTGGAACATTTTTATTATCTCTAAAATATTCATTTATCTTTTCTTTATAATTTCCTAATTCTTTTCTTTTTGCTGGCATATTATCACCTATATTCAATAATTTATATACTAATTATAACATTTTAACTAAATTATTTTTCAACACTCACCAGTTAATTATTGTTATACTAAAAGTTATATATTTAGAAAGGGATTAATATTATGAATTTTCTAGAAAATGAACTTAATTATGATGAACTTGATAATCAAATTAAAAATAATGGTTTAAATTATTTTATAAATTTATTAAAAGCATATGATGATTTTTGACATCAATATATATATATATATATATGATAAAAGTAAACATAAATATGTTAAAACTGCTCCAAGAAGTCCAAATACTCAATATGGTAAAATAAAAAATTTTTATCGTAGATGTTATTTAATATTAGAAACTAATAAATATTACTATCCTTTAGATGATTATATAAAACTTAAAAAGAGAAAAAGAACACTTACTAGTTTAGAACATACAATAATAAGAAATTCAGGTAATGGTAAAAGACAAAGTGATGTACAAGATACTATAAAAAATAGTAATTTTTCAAAAACATATATGACTAATGTAATGAAAAATGCAGTAATAGGAGTTGAAGAAACAAAAGAAAAAAAAGTAGTTTTACCAACTGAAAAATTATTTGTAAATATGGATGATTGTTTTATATCTTCGTTATTTAATAATAAAAAACAGAAAAATCGTATTCGTACAATTAGTGCAAATAAAGGTAAAGATTTAGAAAAATCTACTAAAAGTAGAAATGTTTTAAAAAATAAAAAAATTACCTATATGAAAACTAAAAATGGTCAAAGAATTAAAAGACAAGAATTAATTGATAAAATTTATGATTTTCTTGATTTACAATATATTTATTGTAAAAGTAGTTTAGTGTTTATTGGTGATGGTGCACCTTGAATTAAAACTACTGCTAAAAAAGAAAATATTCCTTATGTAATTGATAGACATCATGCATTTAAAGCACTTAAAAAAGGATTTATTATTAATAGAAAAGTAGATAATAAAAAATTAACAAATGCAATGATTTATTTGTTAATGGTGAATATTATCAATTATTAGATTTTTTAAAAGAAAATAATGTTCATGAAGACATATATAAATATTTTAAAAATAATAAAGATGGTGTTATAAATCAAAAAGAAAATTGAAATCAAGGAGTTTGTGCTGAAAGTGATGTATCACATTTAGTTAAATCTTTAAAAGGATATGGTGCTAAAATTTATAATGATAAAGTACTTGATAATATGCTTATAATTAATTCAGCAAGAATTAATAAGTTAAATCTTTTACTTTAAATTGTTAAAACTCAATAATTCTAAATCTAAATAGTTAGGAATTTTCAATTTATAAAAGTTAATAAAATCTATATTAAGACTTGACATTAACCCTATTTAGGGTTATAATTTTTATAATAATTAATAATTTAAAGTTGTCTTTTATTTAAAGAAAATTAAATTATAACTATTAACTTTACTCACCCATGAATGAAAGAATCATGAAAATATTTAATAGTAAAAAAACTAAATTTAAAAATAGTAAAAATAAAGTTTAATTGAACAAATAATCAAAGTTTAGGAGAGTGAATATGAATAATAGCACATCACAAATAATTTTTTTAAAACCTGCTTTTATTCGCAAATTATGAGGTAGTCAAAAATTAGCACACAAATTTAATTTTGATTTACCTAAAAATACACCAATTGGTGAAGCATGATTAGTTAGTGCTCATCCCAATGGAATGAGTTATGTTTTAAATGGCGAGTATAAAGGATTAAGTTTAGCAGAATTGTTTAAACAGCAACCTAGTTTATTTGCTAATCTTGATAGTTCAGGTAGTGTGATTAATAAAGAATATCCATTGTTAACAAAAATTTTAGACGCAAATGATAGTTTAAGCGTTCAAATTCACCCTGATGATAAATTCGCAGAAAAAAATCATCAATGTTTAGGAAAAACTGAATGTTGGTATATATTAGAATGTTTACCCAAAGGTAGAGTTATTTTGGGTCATAATGCTAAAACCAAAGATCAGTTTAATCAATGATTGGCAAAAGAACAATGACATAAACTATTAAAATATATACCAATTAAAAAAGATCAATTTATTTATGTTCCTTCTCTAAAAATTCATGGTTTATTGGCGCATACTATGGTTTTTGAATTACAACAATCATCAGATATTACATATCGTTTATATGATTATGATCGTAAAGATGAACTTGGTAATTTACGAAATTTGCATTTGAAAGAAGCATCAACTATTGTTTTAGCTCCTGATTTAAATAGTAGTGAAGCTAATGGTCATGATAATTATTTAGTTGATAACAAGTTTTTTAAGTTAATTAAATTAATTAATGAAGGAATTAAGCATTATAGTTATCCTAATACTAGATGATTGCAAATCTCAGTATTGGATGGTAATGGTATAATTGATGATACTAGTATTAAAAAAGGTGACTCATTTATTTTACCAAATGGTTATACTGATTTTTGTTTAAGTGGTAATATGTTGTTGATGGTTGCATATTGCTAATAAATAATTATTATAGTTTTTTAATGCTTGTTCCAAATCATTTCACAAATCTTCAACATATTCAATACCAATTGAAAGACGAACAAGACCTTCTGAAATATTTGCATCTGCTAATTCTTGTACATTATAAGTAGAATGTGTCATTGAAGCAGGATGTTCAATCAATGACTCAACTCCACCTAAAGAAACTCCCAAAATTATTAATTTTAAATTATTTAATAGTTTGATTCCTCCATCATATCCACATTTTAATTCGAAACTAATCATTGCTCCTGGTAATTTCATTTGTTGTTCATAAAGTACTTGTTCTGTTGCTGAATTAGTTAGTCCAGGATAAAATACTTTTTTAATCTTAGGATGTTCTTTTAATCTTGCTGCAATTATTCTTGCATTTTTGCAAGCTCTTCATAATCGTAATTCTAAAGTTGATAGTCCTCTTAAAACAAGAAAAGCATCATGAGGTGATAATACAGCTCCTGTTAAATCTTTTAATCCTTCAAAACGAATTTTATTTATTAAAGTACTTTTACCACAAACAATTCCGGCCATAACATCAGAATGACCGTTAATATATTTTGTTGCTGAATGGATAACAATATCAGCACCAAAAATTAATGGTTTAGTAATGATTGGTGTAGAAAAAGTATTATCAACAATTACTTGAATTTGCAGATTATATTGATGGACAATATCACTAATTGTTTTAATATCTAAAATTTCTAAAGTAGGATTAGCTGGTGTTTCGAAAAAAACAACTTTAGTATTTGGTTTTAAATTTTTTTTAATTTCATCAAGTTTAGTAAAATCAGCAAAATCAACTTCAATTTGAAAGCGTGATATTCCTTTTTCAATAAGTGAATGAGTACCACCATAAATTGTTTTTGATGATAATAAATGGTCAGTAGCATTCAATAATGTTCAAAAAGTAGATGCAATGGCCCCCATACCCGATGAGAAAGCAATTGCTTTTTCTGATCCTTTTAAATGTGCCATTCGTTTTTCTAAAACAGTTGTTGTTGGATTACCAATTCTTGTATAAACATATCCTTCTTCTTGTAAATTAAATATCCTACCACCTTGTTCGGCACTATCAAAAGCAAAAGTTGTTGATAGATAAATAGGAGGTAGAGCGGCTCCAAATTTATCATTATAATTACCACAATGAACTAATTTAGTTGCAATGTGGTAATTATTTTTATTTTTTTTAATTTTTGTCATAATTATCTCCTTATAGATATAAATTTATTTTATTTTTATGTTATTTCCATTTAATTTGTATTTTAAAACTACCTTTTATATAAATAAAGGTAGCAAGTTTATATTAAAGTATATAAATATCTTAGATTAATGTTAACAATCCTGTTTTAAAAAAGTAGTTATAATCTAATATTCAATTTTTATATGAAAATACTACAATATCTTTTTGTTATTTTATAGTAAATTTTTTTTAATAAAAAAGGTTACCTTTTTACTAGTAATTTTTAAATTCATATTTTAAATTCAATACTTATTATAGTTTTTATTAATTAACATAATTTTAGTTTATTATTGATATTTTATATAGATTAAGATTTATTTAAAATGTATTTTATTATTGTTTTAAGTATAAAATATTTAGAATTTTGAGAAAAGTGTGAAATTGTAGTAAGAATATTAAATTGGAAAGTGTAGTAATGTATCATTAAAAATGATATTAATTTATTTTACAATATCATTATTATATGAATATAACTTTTTAAATTTTAAAGTACTTTTTCTAAATAAATCTTGATTTAATTTTATATTCAAAAGTTTACATATGCAATAAATATTTTTATGTTAAAAAAATAATTTATTATAATTAAAATCTATATTATATGTATTAAAATTTAATTATCAATTGGAATACAAAAATTGTAAAAAAAAATTAAATATTAGTTTACAAATGATTATTAGTTTTTCATTTTATTATAAAAATTTTAAATATATGGAATGGCAATACTTTTTAGGATTATTTTTTGGTAGACATTTGTTTTTGGTAATTAACTGGAGTTAAGTAGTTTAGAGTGCTATGAATTCTTATATTGTTATATCAATTGATATAATCAAATAATTCTAATTTTAATTGGATTAATGATGTAAAATTTTTATCATTAATAAATTCTGTTTTGAAAGTTTTAAAAGTCGCTTCAGCAACAGCATTGTCATAAGGACATCCTTTTTTGCTTAAAGAACGGGTAATATTGAATGCTAATAAAAGTTTATCAATAATTTTGTTATTAAATTCATTACCGCGATCAGTATGAAATATTTGTAAATCTTTTAAACAGCGATTTGATTGCATAAATGCTTGATGTACTAATGATGCATCTTTTTTAGTACCTACACTATGTCCAATAATTTCGCGGTTAAATAGGTCTATTAGTAGGCAAATATAATTTCATTTACCATTTACTTGAACATAAGTTAAATCACTAACAATAACTTCATTTTTAATTCTATTATTAAAGTTTCTATTAACAAGATTGGTTATTTGACTATTGTTAACTTTATTATTATGATTTTTGAATGATAATTTAGTGTATTTTGATATTAAATTATGCTTATTCATAATTTCTTTAATTTTTCTTCTTGATAAAGAAAAACCTTTATTTTCTAGACTGACTTTTAATCTTCTTGTTCCATAAACTTCTCTATTTTCTTTAAAAGCACTAATAACAGCTTCATCATAAATATTATTTTGAATTTTATCTTCTTTTTTATTTAAATTAAAATAATATGTTGATTTAGAAATTTTTAAAAAACGACACATTGTACGAATTTTATATTTAACTTTATTTTTAGTAATAATTTCTATTTTCTGCCTATTATTAGTGCTGCTTGCTTTAAAATATCATTTTCCATTCGTAACTGTTTTAATTCTTTTCTTAATTTAATTAATTCATTTTCTTCAACAGAATGATTATCTTTGATTTTAAAACTACCTGAATTAGTAAATTGCTTAATTCAATTATAAGTAGCTGCTTTTGTAACATTGTACTCTTTAGTAAGACAAGATACTGATTTGCCACTTTGATATAAAGCTACTATTTGTTTTTTAAATTCATCTGAATATGAGTTAATATTGGTCATAATTATAGTTCCTTTCTTTCAACTAATTTGTTCACTTGTCTACGTAATTAGTGTCCAATAAAGTGTAACCCATCCAGATTATATTGAAGAAATAGAATTAAAATTTT
>JAEIFM010000075.1:0-38147 GCA_018901885.1 Zaprionus kolodkinae
TCCGAGAATAGAAACAAAATTTCAATCTAAGGGCATTTCAAAATCAATCTTTGTAAGGAAAATTTTTTGGCCCTCTATATTTGAGCAACCTTATGAGTGACAGTGAATTGGAGGAGCTGGTGTCTGATATTTCTCAACGACTAAAAGAAATTAAGACAGAACGAAGCACTGCTAATAGTGAAAATAATTGGTGGTCCGATCAATGATTAATAGGCAAAATGAATATTGATGCTAATAGTTTAAAAATTCTAATCAAGACTGCAGTCAATGCTGCACTCGACCACCAAGCAAAAAGTTTTGCATCGAAGTTACAAGAAGTTGAAGATAAATTCAAAAGTTCTCAAATAACCACACCAGAGGTTGAGGTATTGAAAGACGCGTCGAGTGCCATGAGACACTTGACATTGTAAAATCAGTCCCCGAATTCGAAGGGAAACATGAGACATACGTGTCTTGGCGAAAAGCTGCACACACAGCATACAAAGTTTTTGAGGTATACCAGCGCAGCTCAAAACATTACCAAGCATTGGGTATTATAAGAAACAAAATAAAGGGCCCTGCTGACATGGTGCTGTCCTCATATGACACACCACTGAATTTCAAAGCCATTATAAATAGATTAGACTTTACGTACGCTGACAAGCGACCAATCTATTTAATAGAACAAGAGCTGTCAACACTTCGTCAAGGAAACTTGACATTGATAGAATATTATGATGAAGTTGAGCGAAAGCTTACGCTCCTCGTAAATAAAACTATCATGACATATGACGCTTACTTGGCTGCTTCTCTCAATGAGAAATACAGAGCAGATGCTTTAAGAGTATTTATCTCTGGAACTAAGAAACAGCTAAGCGACATACTCTTCTCAGCGCGACCAAAGGATTTGCCATCGGCCTTAGCATTAGCTCAAGAGGTCGAGTCAAATCACGAACGCTTTCATTTTGCAAATAATTATGCAAGAAGTCTGGAAGACAGGGTCAGCGAAATGAGCAACGTTATCAAAAACAACAGCAAGATAAAAACCCTGTTATCTTAAACCGCGAGTACGTAATAATGGCCCGCCTCAAAGGCAAGAGGCACCACAGCCAATGGACATGGACAGTTCGTCTAGATTTAGGCAACCCACACAACACCAGGCAAATCAAGGGGTTCATGCCTACTCCCCTTTTCAAAATCAAATCCAAAAAAGACCCAATAGTGGAACAGCTAGGTTTACAGGACCAAAGCAGCAGAGAATAAATAACATCTCACAAGAAGATCACCAATATGACCCAAGTGAACAAGAATATGATACGATCGCCGAGTCCGAGGTAGCTGATTTTGAAGATGAAATTGCACAAACTGAAGAGCTTAATTTTTTAGAAATGACTCCCTGTTACCGTTTGTAGAGCGAATGATAGCAGGGAACACAATAAAATTACTGATCGATACAGGGGCCTCGAAAAACTATATAAAACCTCTAGGGAATCTTAAAAACATAACACCGGTAAACAAACCCTTTTTGGTAAAATCCCTTCACGGTTTTAACCCTGTTCAAAAAAAATGTTTTATGCATCTCTTTAACACTACAACAACATTTTTCATTTTGCCGAACCTTTCAACATTTGACGGCATAATAGGACTAGACCTACTTAACAGAGTCAACGCTACACTAGATTTTAAAAATAAGATATTGCGTACCGAATCTGGATCTGAGGAAATTCAGTTCCTAAGGTGCGCAAATGTAAATTTCACAGAAGTTGAAAACATAGAGGTCCCAGAAAAAATAAAAAAAGAATTTCAGGAAATGCTGAAAGCTAGAACTAATGTCTTCGCAGACACTAACGAAGCCCTTCCATACAACACTAACATTGTAGCGACTATAAGAACGGAAAATGAGGACCCGATATATTCAAAATTATACCCCTATCCGATGGGAGTGACTGATTTTGTAAACGCAGAAACAGAAAGTCTGCTTAAAGATGGTATAATAAGACCATCACGATCCCCCTATAATAATCCTGTGTGGGTAGTAGACAAAAAAGGAACAGACGAAAAGGGAAACAAAAAGAAAAGACTTGTAATTGACTTCAGAAAATTGAACTCTAAAACTATTGCCGACAAATACCCCATACTCAATATTGTAGCCATACTGTCAAATCTTGGTTAAGCAAAGTATTTTACAACGCTTGACCTAAAATCAGGATTTCACCAAATCCTTCTTGCAGAAAAAGATAGAGAAAAAACAGCTTTTTCTGTAGGTAACGGGAAATATGAGTTTTGTAGACTGCCTTTTGGACACGTGCAGCACATCGCATGGGTATTAGATCAATTGTATCAGGCAAATATGAGAGTTTCATGGGAAAAGTCACAGTTTTTCAGAGTAAAGGTCGATTATCTCGGATTTGTGGTCTCTCGGGGGGGCATTTCAACAAACCCTAGCAAAGTTGAGGCAATAAGCAAGTTTCTAAAACCGACAACCTTGCTTCATGTTAGATCATTCTTGGGTCTAGCAGGTTACTATAGGTGTTTTATAAAGGACTACGCCTCGTTAGCTAGACCGCTAACGGATATTCTGAAAGGAGACAATGGTAAGGCTAGTGCTGGTCGATCCAAGAAAATACCAGTGAACCTTGACGAAAAGCAATGTCAAACATTTGAGAAATTGAAAAATGTTCTGATTTCGGAAGATGTTATGCTACTTTACCCTGATTATCAGAAACCATTTGACCTGACAACCGACGCCTCGTCCACTCGCCTAGGAGCAGTCCTATCTCAAGATGGGAAGCCGATTACTATATCCAGAACTCTTAATGACCACGAGTTACATTTCGCAACAAACGAGCGCGAATTACTCGCAATAGTGTGGGCTCTTAAAAACCTAAGAACTTATCTGTATGGCGTACAGAATTTGAACATCTACACTGATCACCAACCTCTTACCTTTGCGGTCTCGGATAAAAATTCTAATGCAAAGATTAAAAGGTGGAAGGCTTTCATTGACGACCATAATGCAAAAATTTTTTATAAGCCAGGGAAAGAGAATAATGTAGCCGATGCTTTGTCCCGACAAAGTTTTTTAGCCCTTGAAGAGGATGCGTCTTCCGATGTTGCAACCATACACAGCGAAGAATCACTAACTTGCACTATCGACTCTTCTGATAAGCCTATAAACTGTTTTAGGAATCAAATTATTTTAGAAGAAAATGCGGTAGCTTCAACACGTACTATAATTATTTTTGGTCAGAAAACAAGGCACATCATACATTTTAACGATAAACAAAAACTAATGGAGTTGATGTTTGATGCGGTTAACAAAGATGTAGTGAACGCAATTGCATGTGACCTACCAATTCTCGCATTTGTTCAGAACAAACTTGTGGAAACATTTCCATCCACAAAATTCTGGCATACTAAGCGAATGGTCATTGATGTTTTTGATAAGAATGAACAGAAAGAAATAATTATTGCAGAACATAACCGAGCACACAGAGCAGCTCAAGAAAATGTAAAACAAATAATGCAAGATTATTTTTTTCCGAAAATGACATTTTCTCAACGGACAAAAAGTACTTTTTAACTTGCATAGATAAATTTTCAAAATTCGCCATTGTGCAACCGATAGCCTCCAGAACCATTATCGATATAGAACCGCCAATACTACAACTTATGAATTTTTTCCCAAATACCAAAACCATTTACTGTGACAACGAACCTTCTCTAAATTCCGAAACAATAAAATCACTATTAAATAACCGTTTTAATGTCCAAATCTCCAACGCTCCACCCCTACACAGCTCATCGAAAGGGCAAGTAGAAAGATTTCATAGCACTCTTGCAGAAATAGCGCGGTGCCTGAAAATAGAAAAACACCTGAATGACACAGTTGAACTGATTCTTCAGTCAACTATTGAATACAATAAAACAATACACTCTGTTACCAACAAAAAACCAATCGAGATAATACATTACTCTGTACCAGATTTTGAAGCAGGTATAAAGGACAAAATGAATAAAGCCCAGGAAGCACAGATGAAAAGGTTGAATGAAACTAGAAGGAATAGAATTTTTCAAGTAGGTGAAAGAGTTTTTTTAAAATCAAATAGAAGATTGGGTAATAAATTGACTCCATTGTATAAAGAAGAGGTAATAGAAGCCGACCTGGGAACAACAGTTCTCATTAGGGGGAGGGTGGTCCATAAGGACAATTTGAAATAATAACCTTTTTTTATTAATATTTTTTTATTCAGGATTTTGATCGTGCTACTTCTCGGAAATAGCCGAGGAAACTAAAGCATTAATGAATCATTTTTCCTAATCACACATAAAAAAGATTTTAGAATCTGATATTGGTCATTATATTACAGAGACATTATTAGATACAGTGAAAATTCAACATAGAAACGCTAGGAGTATTAACATTCTTGGTACTGCTCTAAAGGTGGTAGCAGGAACTCTTGATTTTGACAACTTTGACAGGCTAATTTTAGCAATTTTTAATTGAATCAATAGACAAACAAGTTGCTATAAATACAAGAGTGCAGGAAAAAATCAATAAACTAACGGACAGAATAAACATAGTAATCAATAATGAAAAAACAAAACAAATCGACACCGGCCACCTCTATGAAACACTTCTCGCAAGGGATCGAATTTTGATTTTAGAACTCCAAGCATAAATATTGTCAGTAACCCCTGCAAAGATTGAAATTGTAAACCCCACCATTCTTGATTCTAAAGATTTAGAAAATTTATTAAATGAGCACTCTACAAAGTTTTGTTAGACGATAATTTTTACATTTTACTATTAAATTCCCAAGCCCTAGTTAAGTTTGTAAAAAGGTCACTCTATTACCTTTCTAACACAATGACACAATAATAAATTTTACTGGATATAAGAGCGTAGCGGATTGTGATAATCATATTCTGGCGATTGGAAACTGCAGTACTACCCTCACATCAACATTCTGCAGAGAACTCCCTTTTACAACTTGCGCACAACAGCTGCACGCCGGCGCTACTCGTTCCAGCCACCTCGAACAAGTTGAAGTCGTGGATGACGGTGTCATATTTATCAACAATGGAATGGCAACCGTTACCATGACCAGAAGACTATCTACAGCACATTCCCTTTAACGTTCGAAGATGAAGTTAAAATAAATGGATCATTGTTCCGCAACTAGAGAGCCACAGTTCAACGTCACCCAGGTTCGGCGGCAGCGGCACTCCTCAATATCACTGGACATCAAGAGGTTTTGAGCCTGCCATATCTACAACGACTGAACATTCAAAATCTGAGGTACATCGGCGACATCGAAAAACAACTCGTTACAAAACCTACAACCTTCAGTGTAACTATGCTTCTCGTGGCAATCATTGGACTCTCCATTTGGAAGACGTATCAGAACCGCATGGGAGCAGGAAAATCAGCTTCCTTGTGAACTGCCATCGACAACTTAAGAAAGTCCGAGGAAGGCCTTCAACTTAGTGAGGGAGGAGTTAACATAGAGTTAACATACAGGAGTTAACGAGACTGTCTGTAACGTTCCCACGTTCGCCGGCCACCTGACATTTGAGCCGTTTGGCAACACTAGATCAACACTTTTAGGTGACAGGGCTAGCTTCGTGTTAAGAATATTTTGTACTTAGTTTTTAGTTGGACTTTGACGATTAAAGAGTTCAGTATCGTAACAGGACAAAGTCTTTTTATTTGGAACATTAATCTGAATAAATTAATAACTTATACTAGTTAGCACAAAAAACTACTACTTAATAAAAAGGTTTATTTTGGTTAAAATACTAAATTACTCGGATACAACACACACCAGAGAACTGCAAAAATTACATTTTTCTTGAATCGCATCAAAAACGAAATTTCATACTCAATTCAATCCACTGAATCCAACAGCGGTGGCAAAACGAAACGAATTGGTCCACAAATCGCTTCATTCGATTTACACACATTTGCTTTTGAATCACAGATACACATTTTTTCGGTCGAGCGAGGTCGGACTCGAGCAGCGGGCAGTGTGTATGTATTTTGTTTTTGTAATTGCCTGCTTGTGCTATGGTATCATGTGTATGTATTTCGTTTTTGTAAATTTTGCCTATGCAATTACTGTGGCGCCGCGTTGTCTAGATGACCCCTTTTTTCTCTACCTAAAGGCGTTCCTGCTCTTGGTATTTTCCAAGTGCAAGTCAGCTATTTTTTGGGAATGCCCCTAAAAATGGTTCACGTTGTGTGGTTATTTACACTACACCTAAGCAAGGCGTGTTTTCATCAATTAAGTGTAAAAACAGGTAACAATTCTATGGGGGTGTTCATTTTCCCAATTTTCGATGAATGGAAAGTTTGACGTGCCTACTTTTCGTTACATAATATTACCTATTATTTATATATGCACGTGCATTTTTAAAAAGTGTGCCGAAATTGCTTAAAGGTTCACTCCATTCCTGCTAGCAGTGCAGCCGCAGAAGGAGACATCTCCGACCCCATAAAGTATATATATTCTGAATCAGTATCAACAGCCGAGTCGATATAGCCATGTCCGTCTGTCCGTCCGTGTGAACACCTGGATCTCAGCTATTATAAGAGCTAGAGTTTCCAAATTTGGTGACAACATGTGTTATTACTGCAGGCTGATCAAGTTTATTTTGGATTTCAGCCACGCCCCCACCCGCCTCCATAAATTGATTACAGCCGCAATATTATCTTTACAGCAACAGTTTTATAATTACGTTATAAATACCATCTTGCGGACGTTTCCTGAAAATTTCAGTAAGATTGGACTATAAATATGAAAGATATTAAGGAAATAGTAGTGCATATGACCACGTGTTTTTGTCTGTTTTGTTATGTTAGATATGCAAGATCCAGGTTCAACTCCGGCGGCAAGCTTTTTTTTCAATTATATGTACCAATATAATTTGCATTGATCATAATTGCAATTTTTTTAGCGTTTGCGTAATAGACTTTGTGGCTGAGTGGATGTGTCCGTTGACTGTCGAGCGGAAGGGTGTGAGTTCGAATCCTACGCGATGCAAGTGGGGATTTTTGGGGTACCATCTTTTTTTCAAGCATTTAAAATATGTATTTTAAGTTTAGTATTTTAATTAAACAGAATTTTAAGGGAAGTGAGTTGGTATTGTCTACTCGCACGCACGACACAATAATAATTTGTTTTTGTCCTATACGACAAGCTGAATAGTCTCATAATGCGACTTTGCCGGCCCAATTCAGAATGCGTTATTGGCAGAGCGGTTATAGTTGCAGACTACATAGCTCAAGTTTTTTTGGAGGTCCATGATTCAAGTCCTCACATCGGTAAATAATTTTTTTTTTTTTCTGTTCTTATTCCGATCGGACCAATAACACAGAAGTTATTCAAGTTAACGTTTTCAGTACAAGTGTTCGGTATGGGCAGCAGCTTACGCGCTGCTTTAAGCAGTTGACGTCGACGTCGACGTTGCGTCGTGTCGATTTACTCTTTACTCTGTGTGAGTGCGTGGGTGCCGCTCCAAATGGCCTTGTACCCGTTCTACCACTTTGCGGGGTAAGCGGTGGTCGAATGTGGGTACTCTCCATTCTCCGCCCGGTAATGAGGCATTTCTTCACGTAACGTGCGGTGTCCCAAAACAGGCCCGGCCAGTAGTAACGCCGACGGATCCGATTCTCGTGCAACACTCGCTAGCGTAATGACTTTGGTACGCATAACTTCCATGGCGTGCAGTCCTCGTCCTCCGGTCGAAATCCTCCTCGTCGATATAACTGCTCGTTCTCCCTCTGGTAATCCGGATATTTTTTGGGTTCCTTGTCGATCAGCTTCAACATTCGGGTTATCCATGCACAAGGTGAGTTTTCCTGTGTGGCCTGGTGCAACGTCTCCAATGGTCGTCTGGACAGAGGCTACTAAGTTCTGGTCCCCGCGGCGGTAGTGTATGGTGAAACGAAATTGTTGGAGCTCCAATGCCCAGCGTGCGATCAGTGGGGTTCTCTATGCTGTTTAACCATTTAAGCGCAAAATAGTCCGTGAACACATCGAACTCGTAACCCTCCAAATAGCACCGCAACTTCCTTATGTCGTTGAGTACCGACTCTCGGCAGCTGAAAGACGCCGGCTCGCGTACGCGACAACCCGTTCGGTTCCCTGGATCAATGTCACTCGCATCCGTTTGCAGGGTGAACCGTTCACCAAAGTCTGGGCAGGCTAACACTGGTGCTTCCGTGAGACTGGTCTTCAATGCTTCGAACGCTCGTTGCTGCTCTTCCCTCCAGATCCACCGCTGACTCTTCTTCAATAATGCCGACATAGGTTGCACCAATGTGGCAAAGTTGGGCACAAACCACCGGTACCAGGAAGCGATACCTAAACATCTCCGCAACTCTTTAACCGTAGTTAGTGGCTGCAGCTCCTTGATCGCGGCGATCTTGCTTGTATCGGTGTGGATTCCACCGTCGTTTACCTGGTGCCCCAGGTAAATGATGCTCTTCTGGAAGAAACTGCACTTGGCCTTATTCAGACGCAAGTTTGCTTCCCGAAGCCTCCGGAACACCTCGCGAAGGTTGTCCAAGTGCTCTTGCAAAGAACGTCCCACCACGATAATATCATCGAGGTAGGCGAACGCATGCGGCTCCATGTCTGGTCCGATGACTCCGTCCAATGCTCGCTGAAATTTCGCCGGGGCTGAGTGTAATCCAAATGGCATCACCTTCCAGTGGAAGAGACCTCTGCCAGGTACCGTGAAGAATACACCGCTTCTCTGCTGCTCCGGGCCATAGGTATCTGCCAATACCCGCTCTTCAAATCCAGCGTGGAAATGTACTTCGCGTCCTTAAGCTTTTCCAAGATGTGGTTGATCCGTGGTAATGGGTAAGAGTCGGGGATGAATTTCGCATTGAGTTGGCGATAATCCACGCACATCCGCATCTCACCCGTCTTTTTACCCACAAGTACAAAGGGTGCACTGTATGGGCTCCTGGAAAACTCGATCCTACCATCTCGCAGGAGTTCATCAACTTGCTCGTTGATGATCTTCAGCATGGCCGAGTTTTTAGGGTAGTATCGCTCCTTAATTGGATACTCATCCCGGATCGTGAAGGTGTGCTCCGCAATGGGTGACACCCCCACCAAACGGTCGAATTTCGCCAGCTCAGACTGTAGGAAGGCCTCAACCTGTTCCTTGTCTGTCGCTGCTTCTGTCTCCCGTGTCTCGACGCCTCTCAACTCGGCATGGTTGATCGTAGACGTTGTTTTACGGCGTCGCCGTTTAGTCCGGGCTCCTAAGGTAGTTCGGTCCTCTACTCCGCCTCGTCTTGTAGTATGGTCCGTTCCCCCCTGCTGGTTAAACCCCTCCTGTGATCCTTGTTATTCCGCTGCTGCTTGCTCGTGCGCCTCGTGTCCTGCCTTGATGGTTCGGTCCTCTACTCTGCCTCGTCTTGGAGTATGGTCCGTCCCGTCCTGCTGGGTAAACTCGTCCTGTGCGGTCTGTTGTTCCTCTGCTGCTTGCTCGTGTGCCTCGTGCCCTGCCTTTGTG
Organism: Zaprionus kolodkinae; assembly: GCA_018901885.1. Lineage (NCBI taxonomy): Eukaryota > Metazoa > Arthropoda > Insecta > Diptera > Drosophilidae > Zaprionus > Zaprionus kolodkinae. The sequence continues at coordinate 9,517 of JAEIFM010000075.1, forward strand.
GTTCGGTCCTCTACTCCGCTTCGTCTTGGAGTATGGTCCATCCCGTCCTGCTGGGTAAAGTCGTCCTGTGCTCTCTGTTGTTCCTCTGTTGCTTGCTCGTGTACCTTGCTTCCTGTCATGTTTTATCTGGTCCTCTGTGCCTTGTCCATGCGTTTCGTTTCCTGTCTTGGGTCGGTTGGTTTTGCAAGTGCAACTGCGCTTACCCACACTCAAGGGTCGCTTCGATACCGCACAGGAAATCCATCCCCAGGATCACGTCGTCCAGAATGACCGGTAATACCAACATTGGCACTGTGGTCTCCTTCTGTCCGAGTTGTATCCTCACCCGCAAAGCTCGTGTCACGTCTCTGGTTGATCCGTCCAACAGTGTAATCCTGATCAATGCCGCTCGCTCGTTGTCCGGTGTGCTCAACCTGGTAGCCATACGCTCGCTTATGAAACTACGTGTAGCTCCGGTGTCGATCGTGCCATCCGTCGCTGTCTCCTCGATCTTGACATGCGCGAGGACTCGGCCGTTGCTGCATCTCAGTGGTGTTATTTTTGGGAACTTTGATGTGCCGTCTCCAAAGCGTTCCCCGTTGGTTGAAGACGCTCAGCATTTCCCGACGTCCCTCTGCGGCAACAGTCCACCGTACGTACGTTGCGTCATCCACAGTCCCAGCAGAAGAGGACTTTCTCATTGTGGCGATCCGTCTGCATGTGCCCGGGCTGGCCGCAATTGTAGCACAGGCGTTAGCCGCTGCTCTCATTTCCGCTGGAGGGTATCGCCGCGACAGTTCCGGGTACCGCAGGAATTGCTACTGCCTCGTTTGTGGCCGGAGTAAGTGCGGGCCTCGGTTTTTCCTTCCTTTGCTCCCTTTGTCCTGTTCCTCGATCTCGCAGCAACTCCTTTGTCGTCTCGTAAGTAGTCACCAGCTTATTTAGTTGCGTCAGGGTGTCGAATTCATGGCGTCGTGTGAACAGTTGGTATTCCGGGAGCAAATTATAAAGTGCATGAATTCCTCCTTCAACTCCTCCCATGTTGCCTGGTAGAGCTTGTTTACTCGGAACCAGTCGTTAGCTCTGCTGCACGTTGACATGGTACATCGCTGCCTTCTCCTTCAGATGCTCAATAAACCGCCATGGGTCCGCTCCTTTCCCACCAAATGAGACGCCCCATCGGTGGATTCGGTCTGCCAGTTCATACGGCTCCATCCGTCTTGGTCGACATCCTTTGCTATCACTCATGGCAGGTACCTTTACCGTCGGCGTGAGAACAGGTACCGGGTTCACCATGGCGGGGCTAGTTGCGCGACGATTGTCCATTACCGGGATTGGTAATACCTCGTCGACGATTGGTTCTCTGCAGACTGGTGATGGTCCACGTGACCGAGCTTCTCTAGCGTCAGGGGTGAGCGCGTTGCCCAAGCTGGCTTCCAGGTCTAGTACTCGTTGCAGCTGCTCCTTTGTCAATTCGCCCTGGTTGATGAAATTCACCAGGCGACTACGCATTTCCTCCACGGTACCACTGGTGTCCTGGCCAAACTCCTTCAAGATCGCGTATAGTTCGGTCTTACGGCGAAAAGCGATCCAATGCGTTACCATGTTCGACTTTGATTTTATTTTCACACTGTGGACTAATACCGTACGGAGTAAGTCTTTTTATTTTCTCGCGCATAAAATTTAACGAAAAATAGCAACAGTATTTTCTCGTTAGCAGAGGTTACTTCAAAACATTTTGATGAAAAAAGTTTTTGCCCGTTTGCTCGAATTGGCGCAACTTATATTCGATGTTGCCTGCTCGCGTGCCCGATCTCGACTGACTCCCTCGGTATTCGGCACCGAGTCTTATAGTTCCTGGTCTGGGTAGTGTCACCAGTCAGGTTGCGCCGGCGTAAGGTTAAGGGACAAGCAGGGAAAAAAAAAAATAAAGCTAAAGTTAGCGCAAACCCCCGCGTGCGCAGTTGTTGAAACCCGTGTACAATCTGTACCACAGACTTTAAGAAATTATCTACGTTCTCTATGCTTGCTTCGTTGAACTAGTTTCCAGGAAACACGTGTACAGTCTGTCGTTCCCTATGCTTGCCATGATACCCTATTCAAAACATGCCCCTTGCCTGGTACTGCGGTTCTCTGTTCTTGCCTAACATGGGTTTTAATCCACTTGAAGGTGTTAAAATTTCTCATTTCTAAATGTCTAGTCTTAGTAGTCCCTGCTCGGGCGCCATCTGTAAAGATGTTTTCTAAGGCTAGGGTACAACTCTCAGTCTAGCCAGGGTCTTTACAGAAAATTTTTAAATAACTAGGACTACTAAGACGTTTAGAAGGAGAGGGGGGTCACTGGCGAATTAGAAAAGGGCTGAGACTGTCGTCGGGCACATCGAACATACCCTCTTCACGCGTACACGTGGTCCGTGAACTATGCAGAAAAGTACTTTCCCCGTGCCTGGCACTCTGTCCGCGTTTTCGCTGCTCACCTGGTCGGCTGCAGGATGTAGGGAAAGCTCGTGACGACGGGTACTGTCGCCTGCACTCCCACAAATCGCTCAGTGGTGTATTGCTCAAGCTGCACTTGTGAAGGCACGCTCGTGTATACCGTGTCAACTATCGTTTCACTCACGACCCGCCCCGCGACTGGCCGTACGGAACGCCCGTGAGCGCAGGTACTTTCACTTATGTTCCCACAGGTCGCCCGGTGGTGACACCGCACAGCACAGACCCTTGTGGGCGCACACGCGAAATTCCTTGCTCACACATTTACAAAAGAAAGTAATTAAAATATTGAGTCAGTTAAAATGCACACGCATTGTTTATACTTTCTTTTCTTCACAAATTTTTGTGCTCTGCTGCACGTTGACATGGTACATCGCTGCCTTCTCCTTCAGATGCTCAATAAACCGCCATGGGTCCGCTCCTTTCCCACCAAATGAGACGCCCCATCGGTGGATTCGGTCTGCCAGTTCATACGGCTCCATCCGTCTTGGTCGACATCCTTTGCTATCACTCATGGCAGGTACCTTTACCGTCGGCGTGAGAACAGGTACCGGGTTCACCATGGCGGGGCTAGTTGCGCGACGATTGTCCATTACCGGGATTGGTAATACCTCGTCGACGATTGGTTCTCTGCAGACTGGTGATGGTCCACGTGACCGAGCTTCTCTAGCGTCAGGGGTGAGCGCGTTGCCCAAGCTGGCTTCCAGGTCTAGTACTCGTTGCAGCTGCTCCTTTGTCAATTCGCCCTGGTTGATGAAATTCACCAGGCGACTACGCATTTCCTCCACGGTACCACTGGTGTCCTGGCCAAACTCCTTCAAGATCGCGTATAGTTCGGTCTTACGGCGAAAAGCGATCCAATGCGTTACCATGTTCGACTTTGATTTTTATTTTCACACTGTGGACTAATACCGTACGGAGTAAGTCTTTTTATTTTCTCGCGCATAAAATTTAACGAAAAATAGCAACAGTATTTTCTCGTTAGCAGAGGTTACTTCAAAACATTTTGATGAAAAAAGTTTTTGCCCGTTTGCTCGAATTGGCGCAACTTATATTCGATGTTGCCTGCTCGCGTGCCCGATCTCGACTGACTCCCTCGGTATTCGGCACCGAGTCTTATAGTTCCTGGTCTGGGTAGTGTCACCAGTCAAGCTAAAGTTAGCGCAAACCCCCGCGTGCGCAGTTGTTGAAACCCGTGTACAATCTGTACCACAGACTTTAAGAAATTATCTACGTTCTCTATGCTTGCTTCGTTGAACTAGTTTCCAGGAAACACGTGTACAGTCTGTCGTTCCCTATGCTTGCCATGATACCCTATTCAAAACATGCCCCTTGCCTGGTACTGCGGTTCTCTGTTCTTGCCTAACATGGGTTTTAATCCACTTGAAGGTGTTAAAATTTCTCATTTCTAAATGTCTAGTCTTAGTAGTCCCTGCTCGGGCGCCATCTGTAAAGATGTTTTCTCAGGCTAGGGTACAACTCTCAGTCTAGCCAGGGTCTTTACAGAAAATTTTTAAATAACTAGGACTACTAAGACGTTTAGAAGGAGAGGGGGGTCACTGGCGAATTAGAAAAGGGCTGAGACTGTCGTCGGGCACATCGAACATACCCTCTTCACGCGTACACGTGGTCCGTGAACTATGCAGAAAAGTACTTTCCCCGTGCCTGGCACTCTGTCCGCGTTTTCGCTGCTCACCTGGTCGGCTGCAGGATGTAGGGAAAGCTCGTGACGACGGGTACTGTCGCCTGCACTCCCACAAATCGCTCAGTGGTGTATTGCTCAAGCTGCACTTGTGAAGGCACGCTCGTGTATACCGTGTCAACTATCGTTTCACTCACGACCCGCCCCGCGACTGGCCGTACGGAACGCCCGTGAGCGCAGGTACTTTCACTTATGTTCCCACAGGTCGCCCGGTGGTGACACCGCACAGCACAGACCCTTGTGGGCGCACACGCGAAATTCCTTGCTCACACATTTACAAAAGAAAGTAATTAAAATATTGAGTCAGTTAAAATGCACACGCATTGTTTATACTTTCTTTTCTTCACAAATTTTTGCTTTCCTTATTATATTACAGATCTTCACTTGTCTACCCTACACTTTCCCTAACGGGCTTTTCCATGCTTGTGTCCCTGCCTTTTCTGTGTGCCTGCTTACCTCGCACCATACGTTGCTTCCTTTCTTTGCTTCCTTTTGTTTTGCACCGCTTACCTCGTCCTTCCTTGAATGGGATCCATTGTCCTTAAGTCCTTGTTTGTTTTCTACTGTATGTTCCTTTTTTCACTTTTCAGGAGTGGTTGCGTCCGGCCTCGTTTACTCGCCTTGAACTTCTGTCCCGTGGACTAATTTTGCAGCTTTGATTTCGACGCTTCACGTCCTGCGCTGCCCGCGGTCGCTGCCTGGGCGGCGCTGCCCGCGGTCGCTGCCTGGACGGCGCTGCCTGCGGTCGTTGCCTATGCTCGGCCGATCATGCTTCGACTCATGTCGCGTGGCTCGCTTGGCTCTGCTTGCGAACTTGTCGCTTTGCCTAGCCTGGCGCCCTGCATGCTTAGATCGGCACGTGACTTGTAGCTTCGCCTAGTTCGGCTCGCGACTTGTCGCCTGCATCGATCCATTCGTGTGTCTCTGCTGCGTCGGCTTCGCGCTGCCTGCATGCCTCTGCTCGCTTCGCGCTGCTCGTCTGTCTCTGCTCGTTTCGGTCTGCTTCTGGAATTTTCGGGGCGCCGTTACACACGCGCTGCTCGAAATTTGTCCAGACGCCGTTACATATGCGTCGCAAAATTTGTCGAGACCTCGTTGCTTGTGTGCATGGGCGCCGACAAACGGGCGTTTGCGTGCAGTTTGCACCCCGCGTGCTTGGACTTGCCTATGCCTCTGCCTATGTCTCGCCTGTGCCTTTGCCTATGCCGTTGCTTATGTCTCTGTCTATGTCTTTGCCTTTGCTTTTGCCTATGTCTTTGCTATCACTTACTAAAAAGAAATATGGGGTATAATTAACTTATGGGTTAACTTAAAACTAAATAAATAACAAATGTGACGCGCTTCATGCGTCGTCACAACTCTTAGATACCTAGTAGACACTGGTTCATCTATATTATGAAACAACATTTTTTTAATTTCCCAACCAAACCTTCTAAAGTAGAAGTCCACACTATAAATGGCACTATAGTATTATGTTTTGAGCCTTTGTCGACAATAGTCGACTTCTGGCGTGACGACGGGTACTAAAATCTTCTCGTGACGACGGGTACTGTCGCCTGCACTCCCACAAATCGCTCAGTGGTGTATTGCTCAAGCTGCACTTGTGAAGGCACGCTCGTGTATACCGTGTCAACTATCGTTTCACTCACGACCCGCCCCGCGACTGGCCGTACGGAACGCCCGTGAGCGCAGGTAGTTTCACTTATGTTCCCACAGGTCGCCCGGTGGTGACACCGCACAGCACAGACCCTTGTGGGCGCACACGCGAAATTCCTTGCTCACACATTTACAAAAGAAAGTAATTAAAATATTGAGTCAGTTAAAATGCACACGCATTGTTTATACTTTCTTTTCTTCACAAATTTTTGCTTTCCTTATTATATTACAGATCTTCACTTGTCTACCCTACACTTTCCCTAACGGGCTTTTCCATGCTTGTGTCCCTGCCTTTTCTGTGTGCCTGCTTACCTCGCACCATACGTTGCTTCCTTTCTTTGCTTCCTTTTGTTTTGCACCGCTTACCTCGTCCTTCCTTGAATGGGATCCATTGTCCTTAAGTCCTTGTTTGTTTTCTACTGTATGTCCTTTTTTCACTTTTCAGGAGTGGTTGCGTCCGGCCTCGTTTACTCGCCTTGAACTTCTGTCCCGTGGACTAATTTTGCAGCTTTGATTTCGACGCTTCACGTCCTGCGCTGCCCGCGGTCGCTGCCTGGGCGGCGCTGCCCGCGGTCGCTGCCTGGACGGCGCTGCCTGCGGTCGTTGCCTATGCTCGGCCGATCATGCTTCGACTCATGTCGCGTGGCTCGCTTGGCTCTGCTTGCGAACTTGTCGCTTTGCCTAGCCTGGCGCCCTGCATGCTTAGATCGGCACGTGACTTGTAGCTTCGCCTAGTTCGGCTCGCGACTTGTCGCCTGCATCGATCCATTCGTGTGTCTCTGCTGCGTCGGCTTCGCGCTGCCTGCATGCCTCTGCTCGCTTCGCGCTGCTCGTCTGTCTCTGCTCGCTTCGGTCTGCTTCTGGAATTTTCGGGGCGCCGTTACACACGCGCTGCTCGAAATTTGTCCAGACGCCGTTACATATGCGTCGCAAAATTTGTCGAGACCTCGTTGCTTGTGTGCATGGGCGCCGACAAACGGGCGTTTGCGTGCAGTTTGCACCCCGCGTGCTTGGACTTGCCTATGCCTCTGACTATGTCTCGCCTGTGCCTTTGCCTATGCCGTTGCTTATGTCTCTGTCTATGTCTTTGCCTTTGCTTTTGCCTATGTCTTTGCTATCACTTACTAAAAAGAAATATGGGGTATAATTAACTTATGGGTTAACTTAAAACTAAATAAATAACAAATGTGACGCGCTTCATGCGTCGTCACAACTCTTAGATACCTAGTAGACACTGGTTCATCTATATTATGAAACAACATTTTTTTAATTTCCCAACCAAACCTTCTAAAGTAGAAGTCCACACTATAAATGGCACTATAGTATTATGTTTTGAGCCTTTGTCGACAATAGTCGACTTCTGGTCTTTAGATTCGTTTTTAAATATTGTTCAATTCAAAATTTTGTAAGTTATATTTAGTGAACACCCCTGCTGCTTATAGTCTGCACTAATTATTAAAGCAAACACAAAACAATTAAAACGTTTTGTTCCGTTTTATTACTTTGAAGTGAGAGAAGAACAGAAAAGCGGCAAATTGCAGTAAATTGCGATGTCACTTAAAAGAAGCCCTGACCATCTAATGCACAGAGAGCGAAATATCGGAACTCAGCAAAGGAAAACAAGGTAGAGCAAGCGTTTGGATCAAAGCAAGGTAGAAACGTGCGAACGAAAGAGAGAGAATTTTTGCCGCCACTTGTCAAACCTAACGGTCCGCTTATTCCGTTTTGGTTATATGCAAGGGTTTGATTTAAACTTTTTGGCAAGCGAGATGATTTTAATTTCTTTAAATAAATACTCGTATGTTTTAATTTAATTTTAGATATTTTAATTAGCTCATATTTTATTTTTTTTTGCTTTCACTCTTTTTAATAAAGGATGATGTCTCAATGCCAATATAAAGATGCAAGTACTTCAGCTGTCAATGCTTCAAGTCTACTATTAAATTTTCTTTTGTTTTTAACACTGTTACCTGTTCATCAGATGAATCCACTTCCCTAGAATCCAAGGCAATTTCCATTGGGTTGCAACACACTCCAGATCAATCCAGAGGAAGAACATCAGGGGCAATTCCAGCCACAGGCCACTCTCAAGCGAAGATTAGCCGCACCACATATGCAATACATACTCAATGTATTGTGAACGCGACAAATGGAATTGTGGTGAAACCGCGAGCAGCCAAGGAAATTTTAACTTTTATTTAATCAAAAAATGTTTAAAACTTATATACAATAACAAGTTCAAAATACACTTTCCGATAGTCCCTGCTCGGGCGCCATTAACAAAATTCAAAACCGAAAAATAAAATAATACGGTTTGTAGTACGTTAAATTAAGAAGCAATTTTGCAGAAAGTACAAATTAGCTAGGCTGCTACGAATTAAAAGAGAACACTACCAAGTTCAAGGCAAGAGCACAAAGTAAAGACTTACATCTAGCTTATGCTAATTAATAGCGTAAGTTGTCAGTTATGTTATGTTAAAGTGAGTTTATGTTATATGTATGTATGTATACTTCTTAGCACAAAAAACTACTACTTACTAAAAAGGTATATTTTGGTTATAATACTAAATTACTCGGATACAACACACACCAGATCACTGCAAAAATTACATTTTTCTTGAATCGCATCAAAAACGAAATTTCATGCTCAATTCAATTCACTGAATCCAACAGCGGCGGTAAAACGAAACGAATTGGTCCACAAATCGCTTCAGTCGATTTACACACATTTGCTTTTGAATCACAGATACACATTTTTTCGGTCGAGCGAGGCGGACTCGAGCAGCGGGCAGTGTGTATGTATTTTGTTTTTGTAATTGCCTGCTTTTGTGCTATGGTATCATGTGTATGTATTTCGTTTTTGTAAATTTTGCCTATGCAATTACTATGGCGCCGCGTTGTCTAGATGACCCCTTTTTCCTCTCCCTAAATGCAGCTGCAACTGTTTGCGTTCCTGCTCTTGGTATTTTCCAAGTGCAAGTCAGCTATTTTTTGGGAATGCCCCTAAAAATGGTTCACGTTGTGTGGTTATTTACACTACACCTAAGCAAGGCGTGTTTTCATCAATTAAGTGTAAAAACAGGTAACAATTCTATGGGGGTGTTCATTTTCCCAATTTTCGATGAATGGAAAGTTTGACGTGCCTACTTTTCGTTACCTAATATTACCTATTATTTATATATGCACGTGTATTTTTAAAAAGTGTGCCGAAATTGCTTAAAGGTTCACTCGATTCCGGCTAGCAGTGCAGCCGCAGAATGAGAGTTTTCAATGGCGGTAAAAAAAATCGTATATGTCCACACAATCCGTAGACAGTTTAGTATTTCTAAGGTCTTATTATAAAAATGTTAAAAATAGTTAGTAAATAAATCTTAGAATATTACATAATTTATTTCATGTTTTTCAATCACGTTGATTGTTTATGCGCCAAAGGACTTCACGTATAATCGGTGATTGACACCCAATAGTCAATCTACTGCATACAAAGAACCATAAAAGTGTAAAAACACAACCAACCATAAAAGTGTAAAACCAACCAACAAAAAAAAAAACTCTGCTAATGACGGAATTCCTAGTTGCGTACTTCGATACTGTGCCAATCCTCTATTTAAGCTATTGCTTCAACTTTTCTCGCTGTCCCTGAAAACTTCCACCTTTCCTTCCATATGGAAGGAATCTTTTATTTTACCGCTTCACAAGAAGGGCAGCAAGTCTGATGCTTTAAACTATAGAGGTATCTCAAAATTGTCGGCTATTCCAAAACTCTTCGAGAATGTCATAACTCCTCACTTGCAGCATTTCTGTAGATCCGTCATTTCTCCTTGTCAGCACGGATTTTTAAAACGTCGTTCCTCCTCGACAAATTTACTTGAGCTTACATCCTTTATAATAAAGGGCTTTCAGAAAAATTTTCAAACTGACGTCATTTATACTGATTTCAGTAAAGCATTTGACTCAGTAAATCACTCCCTTCTTGCACATAAACTAAACATTATTGGTTTCTCACCAAATCTTTTAAGCTGGCTTATAAGTTATTTGGCCAACATAACACAAAGAGTCTTCTTTAAAAATGCTCTTTCTGACCCTACTCAAGTTACTTCTGGTGTTCCTCAGGGAAGCCATTTAGGTCCCCGTCCTTTTACGCTTTTCATCAATGACCTTCCTTCGGCCATACATAATTCGCGTACTCGTATGTATGCAGATGATGTTTTTAATTTAAAGACGCCTCCTGTCATTCATCCCTTCAAGCCGACCTCAATAGTTTTAACAGTGGATGTGGTGCAAACCTATTAATTCTGAACAGCTCAAATGCAAGTTGATGACATTCTCTCGTGTCAGTCATAAGTACGAATCTTACACTTTATGTGGTTCTCTGGAAAGAATTACCTCTGTGGACGACCTTGGAGTACGAGATGAGTGTACTCAGATTTACTAAGAGGTGGACTAAGGAATTTACGATCCTTATATAACTAAGACCCTTTATACCTCACTTGTGCGTCTTATTCTCGAGTATGGATCATGTGTTTGGTGTCCTCAGTTTTCAACCTACAAGGACCGCATTGAATCCGTTCAAAAGAACTTTTTGATTTTCGCATTGCGTGGACCTAATTGGGATTCAAACTTAAGACTACCTTCCTATACTAACAGACTTCTTCTACTAAATCTATCTTCCTTAGCCAATCGGCGTACTTTGCTTGGTGTGGTCTTTATTAATAACCTTATCAAAGGCGACATTGACAGTGAAGACTTGGTTAGCCGGTTAAACTTCTCTGTCCCTTGCCGACTAACGGGAAATTATATTCCACTAACTCTGTAGGTCGAACTATGCCTTGCACGAACCGTTCAGGGTATTATGTTCGGACTACAACAAATACTACTTAACTGCGCTCCTCGAGCGTTACGAGCGCTTTAATCCATTAACACACTTTTGATCTGATTGGGTTTTCTAGGTTTCCCCAGTCCTTTGCAACAAATGTTGGATCAACTAAAATAAATAATTTAATGATTAATTAATAATAAAAAATTTGAAAACAAAAAAAAAAATTTTTAAATAATATACTTACCTTCTATTATACTTATACTTATATTTTTAAATTAAATTTACATTTGTAATTTTATTATATTTTAGTCTTTGAGTCGACTGCTCTTAGTTGACGTTAAATAAATAAATAAATAAAAAAAATATAAAACAAAACAACAAAATCATGGCAACCGAACAAGTCCAACTGTTGTCGGAGCCCCACCTGAATCAAGCGTTAGGTCAAATTAAAGAAATACCTACATTCAGCGGAAACACTCAAGAGCTCAGTGCCTTTATCAAAAGGATCGAGTTCGTACTCCAGTTATACCCATCAACTGACACCAGACAAAATCATGTATTCTTCAGTGCAATTGAGATGCAACTCGCAGGAGATGCCCAACGCGTATCCCAACTATCCGGAGCCAGAAACTGGCCAGACCTGATGAATGCCCTCATCAATGAGTACAAAACCCAGACACCATGTGAGGAGCTTCTCACGGAAATATCCGTAAATACGTTTAACACTACAATTAAAAATGTAATCAGGAGAAAGTTACCTGATAGGTTATTTATGACTCTTGCTAGATCCGATATATCAACAGTATCCAAACTCAAACAAGTAGCGCAAGAAGAATGCGTATACGAAGTAACTTATAACGACCGAACAAAACCCCAAAATAATTCTAACTTAAACCCTTCCCAAAACTCAAAGAGTAAAGGAAAAAATCAAAATTTCGTGAGCAATGCAATGCATGACACAAATAAATCTTATCCAAGCACTAGTTCCAAACCAGTGGAATCAATCCCACAAGCCTTCAGTGAATTTAAGCAAAAACTAAATTTAGGTAGAGCCCAAAATTCCCCTAATTACCAACAACAAGGTAGCAATGCACCAAACCCTCCAGTTAAAAGGCAAAGAGAAAGTGCTAGTGGCCAACACAAGATGGACACAGGCAAACATTTTCTTCAACAAGCCTCGGAATCGGAAAGCGACTCAGAGGAAGAGGAAACCCATTCTTAAAAACTAAAATGAATAATATTACTCATAAATGCTTAGTAGACACTGGTTCATCTATATTATGAAACAACATTTTTTTAATTTCCCAACCAAACCTTCTAAAGTAGAAGTCCACACTATAAATGGCACTATAGTATTATGCGTTGAGCCTTTGTCGACAATAGTCGACTTCTGGTCTTTAGATTTGTTTTTACTCATGATAGAAATTTTTTATAGTATAAGCCAAATTTTAAATATGTTTTCAAATAATAATAATTTGTTGTTATGTATTTTTTATTTTAATTTTAAATATTGTTCAATTCAAAATTTTGTAAGTTATATTTAATGAACACCCCTGCTGTTTATATTCTGCTCCAATTTATTTATTTATTTATTTAACGTCAACTAAGGCAGTCGACTTGAAATTGAATTAATTTTTAAGTTTAAATTAAAATTAGTTATAATTAAAATTAAAAAAAGAAAATTATGAATTGAATTTTTTTAAAAAACAGTATAAATTAATTAAAAATATATTTATATTTTAAAATTTAGGCTGGGAAATATAAAAAACGATCCAGCATTTGCTGCAAAGGATTGGGGAAAACCCAGTAAAACCCAATCAGATCGGTAGATTAGTATTAGTTGTTGGGATGTATAGTTAATTGTTGTTAGGTGAAAAGGTTAGGTAATTTAATATAGATAATTTGATAGATGAGAGGGAGGATTCCGTGTTGATTATTTTAAAAAGCTTATTGTAATCGGCACAGAGAACTCTAAAAGAATCATGCAAGCTATAGTTATTAGTACAAAAGCTCAAAGAAAGTGGTAAAAAATTTCGTGTAACCCTAGAAGGAACACAAAAGTTTAGTTGGTTAAGCAGGAAAGGAGAGTCGATGTCGTATTTTATTAGTTTTATTATGACCATAACACCTAGCATAATACGACGGTTAGTTAAGGAGGGTAGGTTAATTAGCAGGAGTCTGCTTGAGTAAGGTGGTAAATCTACACTAGAAACCCAGTTAAAGCGACGCAAAGCAAAGAGCAAAAATTGTTTTTGGACAGACTCAATTCTGTCTTGATGGACCTGGTATTGAGGAGACCATACACAGGATCCATATTCCAAAATCGGGCGAACAAGAGAAGTATATAACAATTTTGTCGTATAAGGGTCTTCAAATTCTTTAGCCCATCTTTTAATGAAGCCAAGAGCCCGATACGCCTTATTGATAATGTGTGTTATATGACAATCAAATTTCAACTTATGATCAAAAAGAATTATAAGATCCATTACCTCAAAAATTCTGTTAAGTGGACATTGATCAAGGGTATAGTTGATTACGTGAAAATTACTTCTATAAAATGACATGACCTTGCACTTCGAACAGTTTAAATATAGCAAATTACGGCTACACCAAGTAAAAAATGAGTCAATATCGACTTGAAGTGAATTAGCGGTCAGTTCATTGTATGTTAAGCAAAGTTTCACATCATCAGCATACATTAGAATATTAGAATAGTGTAGAACAGAGGGAAGATCATTTATAAATAGGTTAAAGAGTAGAGGCCCAAGATGACTGCCCTGAGGAACACCAGAGGATACAGAGATAGGCTTAGATAGCAAACATTTGAAAAGTACCCTTTGGGACCTACAAGTTAAGTAATTGGAGATCCAAAGGAGCAATGGGTAGGAAAAACCAATAAGATTAAGCTTATGAAGAAGAAGTAAGTGATTTACTGAATCAAATGCTTTGCTGAAGTCTGTGTAGACCACATCAGTTTGCATTTTCTTCTGAAAACCTTTATTAATTATTGAGGTGAATTCCAGAAGATTCGTGGTAGTAGATCGAGATTTTACAAAGCCATGTTGATGTGGCGAAATAAGTGTCTTGCCCTTATGTGTTAACTCCACAGTAATAATTTTTTCCAACAACTTTGGAATAGAGGATAGTTTGGAAATGCACCTATAATTCATTACTTCAGACTTAGACCCGTTTTTATGAAGAGGGATAGAAAAAGATTCTTTCCAGATTGGAGGAAACGTACAAGATGCTAAAGACAAGTTAAATAACTTGAAAATGGGTCTAAATAAGCTATTGGCACAAAATCTAAGTACGCATCCTGGTACTCCGTCAGGGCCGGGAGAGAAGATTGGATTAATAGAGCATAGATTAGTCCGTAATGATTCCTCATCGATCATATCACAAGAAATGGAATTTGATCTTTGAGTTAAGTACGGATATGGAAGATTATTGTCGAAGTGGAGGAATAGGTGGATTGAAAGAAGTCTGCAAACAGATCAGCAGCGTCTTGATCACTGGTTGCTTTCTTGTTTTCATATAAAAATAAGGTGGGAAACTATTGGATTTTCGTTTAATGTTAACAAAGCTATAGAATTGTTTAGGGTTACGTGCAAATTCAAGTCGACAACGATTTAAATATTTTTTGTAAGATAAACTGTTGCAAGTGCTAAAATTTGTCTTTGCAACTATGTATCGGGTATAATCAGAGGGATTACCCGAAGAAGTAAATTTTTTATAAAGCCGGGATTTAACATTTTTTAACATTAGTAGTTCACGTGTATACCACGGAAGCCAGTTAGACTTTGCCGGATATGCATACGAAACACAAACATCAAAAAATGCATTTAAGGATTTATAAAAATATGCGATGCAAGAATTTAAATTTGAACATGAATAAAATAAAGACCAATCATGCGTTGAAATAAGATAGTTAAGCTTAACAAAATCAGTTTTGCGAAAGTAACGCGATTTTAAGTTAGGTATAACTATTGACGTTTGCACTGGAGTAACCAATTCTAGTAATATATTTAGTGTGGGGTGATAAGGATCTTCAGGAAGAACTAGAGGATCGATTCTAAAAATCGTGTTAGATAAAGAATCAGAGACAAAAATCAAGTCAAGAGTATTGTCACTGATGTTACGAAAAGGGTTAATTTGAGACAAGCATAATTCATAAAGGCTATTAATAAATTAATTATACACTGAGGGAATTAAACAATTGGCTTGAGAGGACCATGAGACTTGGGGCAAGTTAAAGTCGCCAAAAACCAAGAGGTAATCTCTGTCCAAAAGTTTAGATTCAATAGATTGAATGCAGGAAAGATGTTCTGCATACAAAGAAAGTTCAGAAGAAGGAGGAATATAGAAGCAAGTTATATAAATTGAAATTTGATTCACGCTTATTTTTACACACACAAATTCAACGTGAGGTGGACAAAGCGTCAAAACAATTTCTGACGACATGTCTGATTCAACAGCAATAAGAACACCACCACCAGATCGTGAAGGTAGTGTATTTATTGGGAAAAAGTTCTAAGTTACTTATGGTAGGCTTTAACCAGGTTTCAGTAAGTATTAGTATTTTGAAATCAAAAGATGAGCTATCAACAAAAAGATTAGAAATCTTAGTGTTAAGACCTCTAACGTTTTGATAGGCAATAGAAAGATGCGATATTAGTTTTTTGCATGCATTCCATCTTTTGGAGTTCTGGAGGTCTTGGTTGGGGATGAAATTGATAACGTTGGCAGGGATGCGGCGGTTCGACTTCTTTGTTTTGGAGTGAACTCCTTAACAATTAGGTCGGGCGGCCAAAAAGTACCACAGCAAACAGCTGGGAAATGCTCTGCTGGAAGACTTATCTTGAATGAAGATATGTCCCGCGAAAATTTGAAGTTAAACTTCTCAACCAACATATTTGGTATATGTGATTTTGAAAGGATATACGATTGTACATCCTCACTAGTAGTGTCAGGGGCCAATCGGGAGACAAACACTACTTTCTTCGGCTTCACCGCAACAAGAGGTTTTACACTCTGTATAGTGTTTGCCGGTAAGTTGGTCGTGGCTATCTTGTTTTTGCTCTGACTGGAGCAAGGCAAGATAGGCAACGGAAGAGGGTCAACCCCTAAAGTTGTCTTGTCTTTTTATACCCTTCGACAATTGAAAATGGTCAAAAAAGGGTATACTAACTTTGTGCAAAATGTATGTAACAGGCATAAGGAGGCGTGGCAGACCCCATAAAGTATATATATTCTTGCTCAGGATCACTAGCCGAGTCGATTGAGACATGTCCGTCTGTCTGTCCGTCTGTCCGTCTGTCCGTCTGTTTGTTTGAGACAACAGATCTTAGCTATTAAAAAAGCTAGAGACACCAAATTTGGTATGAAGGTTCCTATATATTCGGGGCAGGTGAAGTTTATGTCAAATGTTTGATGCCACGCCCACCGCCCCCGCAAATCGGTTATTTACGATTATTAAGCAAAGTATTAAACTTATAAAGTTCTGCTTTGGTATGTATAAAGGTAAATGCAATATGAACATAATCTCCAAATTACAATCCGATCGGACCAATAACACAGAAGTTATTAAAGTCAACGTTTTCAGTACAAATGTTCGGTACGAGCAGCAGCCGACGCGCTGCTTTGAGCAGTCGACGCCGACGTCGACGTTGCGTCGTGTCGCTTTACTCTTTACGCGCGTCGCTGTGTGAGTGCGAGCGAGTAAGCTATATGTAGTAGAAGTATTTATGCAGAATTCTCTGTTTGAAACTATGAAAGTGGTTACACGTTTGTAACGGATTTTAAAAATTGGGAGAAGGGTATCTTACTGTCGGGCGCCCGACTGTAGCCTTACCTACTTGTTATACCCTTCGACCATTGAAAATGGTCAAAAAAGGGTATACTAACTTTGTGCAAAATGTATGTAACAGGCATAAGGAGGCGTGGCAGACCCCATAAAGTATATATATTCTTGCTCAGGATCACTAGCCAAGTCGATTGAGACATGTCCGTCTGTCTGTCCGTCTGTCCGTCTGTCCGTCCGTCCGTCTGTCCGTCTGTCCGTCTGTCCGTCTGTCCGTCTGTTTGTTTGAGACAACAGATCTTAGCTATTAAAAAAGCTAGAGACACCAAACTTGGAATGAAGGTTCCTATATATTCGGGGCAGGTGAAGTTTATGTCAAATGTTTGATGCCACGCCCACCGCCCCCGCAAATCGGTTATTTACGATTATTAAGCAAAGTAATGAACCTATAAAGTTCTGCTTTGGTATTTATAAAGGTAAATGCAATATGAACATAATCTCCAAATTACAATCCGATCGGACCAATAACACAGAAGTTATTAAAGTCAACGTTTTCAGTACAAATGTTCGGTACGAGCAGCAGCTTTTGCGCTGCTTTGAGCAGTCGACGCCGACGTCGACGTTGCGTCGTGCCGCTTTACTCTTTACGCGCGTCGCTGTGTGAGTGCGAGCGAGTAAGCTATATGTAGTAGAAGTATTTATGCAAAATTCTCTGTTTGAAACTATGAAAGTGGTTATACGTTTGTAACGGATTTTAAAAATTGGGAGAAGGGTATCTTACTGTCGGGCGCCCGACTGTAGCCTTACCTACTTGTTTTTATTTGAAGTTGGCAAGACAGAAATATCCCTTCCAATGGTTTTTCCAGAGCAGGACGGGAGTGGAGAGTTAAAACTCATCAAAAGAGGGTCGTTCGTGGGAAGAAGAGGGACTGAAGATGTTTCAGATGTTGCTTGAAGAGGAACATTTGAGTGATCAACTGCCACTGGTGTAGGAGAAAGTTTTTTTTGGCATTAAAGGCGTTATGATGAGTCTCAAGATCCGTAAACTCGGACATAAGATTCGTGAAAAGAGAGCGAATACGGGAAAAACCGAGAGAAGTTTTTGTAAAAACTTTACGAAGCTCTAGTTCGCCCACACGACAATTATCACACGACCATTAAGGCCGATGTTTTTATTAATTGCATCTCTGATCTTTAAAGAGAGGCCAGCGCATTTTACGCACAGCCAGCAGCCAATGTAATCGGCATTGGGGTCAGCAGCGCATTTGCAATTTGATGCACAGCAAGGCAGCATTTTTGATATGTTTAAAAAATTAAAAGAATAAATGAGATAAAAAGAAAAATGAAATAAAACATAAAAATTTAAAGATTTAAAACCGAACGTTAACTTTTTGTATAAATTGATGTACCCGAACAAACGTAGGGAACTCCAAAAAATGCAAAGAAAAGAAAATAGGAATAGGCAGAACAATAAATGAGAGAAACAGTTAGTTTGTTAGTTTGTACCCAACGCAAGTGCACAAGCTAGAAATACAAGCTCAGCTGTTACGATCTGAGCGGTTGAGAATGAGAGAGAATGCGCTCAAACAAAACAACAACAGAGGGTAAGCAGAGCGAGAGCGTAAACAGCGTGAGAGCAAGAGAGCGTGGGAGTACAAGAGAGTAAGAGTAAGTACTCAAACAAAAACAACAATGACACCAAAGAAGCGCAAGAAAAATTAAATCACCAAAGTAAATGATTTAATTGTGTGAAAAATATAAGCACTAGCACCGAGTTAATAGCACTTGTTAATAGGCACAGGGTTAGAGCAATAAGTTCACCAAAATTAGTATTAGTGTATAAATTAAAATGTACAAAAAGATTAAAAATACCAGGAGCTATGCAGAACACAACCGATCACCAGAAAAGTTACTCAAGTTATTAAAGCAAACACAAAACAATTTAAACGTTTTATTCCGTTTTATTACTTTGAAGTGAGAGAAGAACAGAAGAGCGGCAAATTACAGTAAATTGCGATGTCACTTAAAAGAAGCCCGTGCGAACGAAAGAGAGAGAATTTTTGCCGCCACTTGTCAAACCTAACTCTCCGCTTATTCCGTTTTGGTTATATGCAAGGGCTTGACTTAAACTTTTTTGGCTAGCGAGATGATTTTAATTTCTTTAAATAAATACTCGTATGTTTTAATATAATTTTAGATAGATTAATTAGCTCAATTTTTTTTTTTTTTTGCTTTCACTCTTTTTAATAAAGGATGATGTCTCAATGCCAATATAAAGATGCAAGTACTTCAGCTGTCAATGCTTCAAGTCTACTATTAAATTTTCTTTTGTTTTTAACACTGTTACCTGTTCATCAGATGAATCCACTTCCCTAGAATCCAAGGCAATTTCCATTGGGTTGCAACACACTCCAGATCAATCCAGAGGAAGAACATCAGGTATTGGGTGGCAATTCCAGCCACAGGCCACTCTCAAGATTAGCCGCACCACATATGCAATACATACTCAATGTATTGTGAACGCGACAAATGGAATTGTGGTGATACCGCGAGCAGCCAAGGAAATTTTAACTTTTATTTAATCAAAAAATGTTTAAAACTTATATACAATAACAAGTTCAAAATACACTTTCCGATAGTCCCTGCTCGGGCGCCATTAACAAAATTCAAAACCGAAAAATAAAATAATGTTGTACGTTAAATTAAGAAGCAATTTAATTATTGCTTTTTTTTTTGCAGAAAGTACAAATTAGCTAGGCTGCTACGAATTAAAAGAGAACACCACCAAGTTCAAGGCAAGAGCACAAAGTAAAGACTTACATCTAGCTTATGCTAATTAACAGCGTAAGTTGTCAGTTATGTTATGTTAAAGTGAGTTTATGTTATATGTGTGTATGTATACTTCTTAGCACAAAAAACTACTACTTACTAAAAAGGTATATTTTGGTTATAATACTAAATTACTCGGATACAACACACACCAGATCACTGCAAAAATTACATTTTTCTTGAACCGCATCAAAAACGAAATTTCATGCTCAATTCAATTCACTGAATCCAACAGCGGCGGTAAAACGAAACGAATTGGTCCACAAATCGCTTCAGTCGATTTACACACATTTGCTTTTGAATCACAGATACACATTTTTTCGGTCGAGCGAGGTCGGACTCGAGCAGCGGGCAGTGTGTATGTATTTTGTTTTTGTAATTGCCTGCTTTTGTGCTATGGTATCATGTGTATGTATTTCGTTTTTGTAAATTTTGCCTATGCAATTACTATGGCGCCGCGTTGTCTAGATGACCCCTTTTTCCTCTACCTAAATGCAGCTGCAACGGTTTGCGTTCCTGCTCTTGGTATTTTCCAAGTGCAAGTCAGCTATTTTTTGGGAATGCCCCTAAAAATGGTTCACGTTGTGTGGTTATTTACACTACACCTAAGCAAGGCGTGTTTTCATCAATTAAGTGTAAAAACAGGTAACAATTCTATGGGGGTGTTCATTTTCCCAATTTTCAATGAATGGAAAGTTTGACGTGCCTACTTTTCGTTACCTAATATTACCTATTATTTATATATGCACGTGTATTTTTAAAAAGTGTGCCGAAATTGCTTAAAGGTTCACTCGATTCCGGCTAGCAGTGCAGCCGCAGAATGAGAGTTTTCAATGGCGGTAAAAAAAAATCGTATATGTCCACACAATCCGTAGACAGTTTAGTATTTCTAAGGTCTTATTATAAAAATGTTAAAAATAGTTAGTAAATAAATCTTAGAATATTACATAATTTATTTCATGTTTTTCAATCACGTTGATTGTTTATCCGCCAAAGGACTTCACGTATAATCGGTGATTGACACGCAATAGTCAATCTACTGCATACAAAGAACCATAAAAGTGTAAAAACACAACCAACCATAAAAGTGTAAAACCAACCAAAAAAAAAAAACTCTGCTAATGACGGAATTCCTAGTTGCGTACTTCGATACTGTTCCAATCCTCTATTTAAGCTATTGCTTCAACTTTTCTCGCTGTCCCTGAAAACTTCCACCTTTCCTTCCATATGGAAGGAATCTTTTATTTTACCGCTTCACAAAAATTGTCTCAAAATTGTCGGCTATTCCAAAACTCTTCGAGAATGTCATAACTCCTCACTTGCAGCATTTCTGTAGATCCGTCATTTCTCCTTGTCAGCACGGATTTTTAAAACGTCGTTCCTCCTCGACAAATTTACTTGAGCTTACATCCTTTATAATAAAGGGCTTTCAGAAAAATTTTCAAACTGACGTCATTTATACTGATTTCAGTAAAGCATTTGACTCAGTAAATCACTCCCTTCTTGCACATAAACTAAACATTATTGGTTTCTCACCAAATCTTTTAAGCTGGCTTATAAGTTATTTGGCCAACATAACACAAAGAGTTTTCTTTAAAAATGCTCTTTCTGACCCTATTCAAGTTACTTCTGGTGTTCCTCAGGGAAGCCATTTAGGTCCCCGTCCTTTTACGCTTTTCATCAATGACCTTCCTTCGGCCATACATAATTCGCGTACTCGTATGTATGCAGATGATGTTTTTAATTTAAAGACGCCTCCTGTCATTCATCCCTTCAAGCCGACCTCAATAGTTTCAACAGTTGATGTGGTGCAAACCTATTAATTCTGAACAGCTCAAAATGCAAGTTGATGACATTCTCTCGTGCCAGTCCTAAGTACGAATCTTACACTTTATGTGGTTGTCCTCTGGAAAGAATTACCTCTGTGGACGACCTTGGAGTACGCCTGGACGCTAAACTGAAGTTCTCTGAGCACATGTCTTCCATAGTCAATAAGGCTATGAGTGTACTCGGATTTACTAAGAGGTGGGCTAAGGAATTTAACGATCCTTATATAACTAAGACCCTTTATACCTCACTTGTGCGTCTTCAGTCCTCAGTTTTCAACCTACAAGGACCGCATTGAATCCGTTCAAAAGAACTTTTTGATTTTCGCATTGCGTGGACCTAATTGGGATTCAAACTTAAGACTACCTTCCTATACTAACAGACTTCTTCTACTAAATCTATCTTCCTTAGCCAATCGGCGTACTTTGCTTGGTGTGGTCTTTATTAATAACCTTATCAAAGGCGACATTGACAGTGAAGACTTGGTTAGCCGGTTAAACTTCTCTGTCCCTTGCCGACTAACGGGAAATTATGTTCTGTAGGTCGAACTATGCCTTGCACGAACCGTTCAGGGTATTATGTTCGGACTACAACAAATACTACTTAACTGCGCTCCTCGAGCGTTACGAGCGCTTTAATCCATTAACACACTTTTGATCTGATTGGGTTTTCTAGGTTTCCCCAGTCCTTTGCAACAAATGTTGGATCAACTAAAATAAATAATTTAATGATTAATTAATAATAAAAAAATTTGAAAACAAAACAAGTGGGTAAGGCTACAGTCGGGCGCCCGACAGTAAGATACCCTTCTCCCAATTTTCCAAATCCGTTACAAACCTGTTACTACACTCATAATTTCAAACAAAAATTCTGCACAAATTCTTCTACTACATATAGCTTACTCGCTCGCACTCACACAGCGACGCGCGTAAAGAATAAAGCGACACGACGCAACGTCGACGTCGGCGTCAACTGCTCAAAGCAGCGCGTAAGCTGCTGCCCGTACGGAACATTTGTACTGAAAACGTTGACTTGAATAACTTCTGTGTTATTGGTCCGATCGGAATTTTATTTGGAGGATATGTTTATATTGCACTCAGCTTTATACATACCGAAGCAGAACGTTATGGGTTTAATACTTTGCTTAATAATCGCAAATAACCGATTTGCGGGGGCGGTGGGCGTGGCAGCAAACATTTGAAATAAACTTTATCTGCCTATGATTTATAGGAAACTTCATGCCAAATTTGGTGTCTCTAGCTTTTTTAGTAGCTGAGATCTGTTGTCTCATACAGACGGACATACGGACAGACGGACATACGGACGGACGGACAGACGGACAGACGGACAGACGGACAGACGGACATGTCTCAATCGACTCGGCTAGTGATCCTGAGCAAGAATATATATACTTTATGGGGTCTGCCACGCCTCCTTATGCCTGTTACATACATTTTGCACAAAGTTAGTATACCCTTTTTTGACCATTTTCAATGGTCGAAGGGTATAAAAAATATTTTTAAATAATATACTTACCTTCAACTATACTTATACTTATATTTTTAATTTAAATTTACATTTGTAATTTTATTATATTTTAGTCTTTGAGTCGACTGCTCTTAGTTGACGTTAAATAAATAAATAAATAAAAAAATAAAAACAAAACAACAAAATCATGGCAACCGAACAAGTCCAACTGTTGTCGGAGCCCCACCTGAATCAAGCGTTAGGTCAAATTAAAGAAATACCTACATTCAGCGGAAACACTCAAGAGCTCAGTGCCTTTATCAAAAGGATCGAGTTCGTACTCCAGTTATACCCATCAACTGACACCAGACAAAATCATGTATTCTTCAGTGCAATTGAGATGCAACTCGCAGGAGATGCCCAACGCGTATCCCAACTATCCAGAGCCAGAAACTGGCCAGACCTAATGAATGCCCTCATCAATGAGTACAAAACCCAGACACCATGTGAGGAGCTTCTCACGGAAATATCCGTAAATGCGTTTAACACTACAATTAAAAATGTAATCAGGAGAAAGTTACCTGATAGGTTATTTATGACTCTTGCTAGATCCGATATATCAACAGTATCCAAACTCAAACAAGTAGCGCAAGAAGAATGCGTATACGAAGTAACTTATAACGACCGAACAAAACCCCTAAATAATTCTAACTTAAACCCTTCCCAAAACTCAAAGAGTAAAGGAAAAAATCAAAATTTCGTGAGCAATGCAATGCATGACACAAATAAATCTTATCCAAGCACTAGTTCCAAACCAGTGGAATCAATCCCACAAGCCTTCAGTGAATTTAAGCAAAAACTAAATTTAGGTAGAGCCCTAAATTCCCCTAATTACCAACAACAAGGTAGCAATGCACCAAACTCTCCAGTTAAAAGGCAAAGAGAAAGTGCTAGTGGCCAACACAAGATAGACACAGGCGAACATTTTCTTCAACAAGCCTCGGAATCGGAAAGCGACTCAGAGGAAGAGGATACCCATTCTTAAAAACTAAAATGAATAATATTACTCATAAATGCTTAGTAGACACTGGTTCATCTATATTATGAAACAACATTTTTTTAATTTCCCAACCAAACCTTCTAAAGTAGAAGTCCACACTATAAATGGCACTATAGTATTATGCGTTGAGCCTTTGTCGACAATAGTCGACTTCTGGTCTTTAGATTCGTTTTTACTCATGATAGAAATTTTTTATAGTATAAGCCAAATTTTAAATATGTTTTCAAATAATAATAATTTGTTGTTATGTATTTTTTATTTTAATTTTAAATATTGTTCAATTCAAAATTTTGTAAGTTATATTTAATGAAAACCCCTGCTGTTTATATTCTGCTCCAATTTATTTATTTATTTATTTAACGTCAACTAAGGCAGTCGACTTGAAATTAGAATTAATTTTTAAGTTTAAATTAAAATTAGTTATAATTAAAATTAAAAAAAGAAAATTATGAATTGAATTTTTTTAAAAAACAGTATAAATTAATTAAAAATATATTTATATTTTAAAATTTAGGCTGGGAAATATAAAAAAACGATCCAGCATTTGCTGCAAAGGATTGGGGAAAACCCAGTAAAACCCAATCAGATCGGTAGATTAGTATTAGTTGTTAGGATGTATAGTTAATTGTTGTTAGGTGAAAAGGTTAGGTAATTTAATATAGATAATTTGATAGATGAGAGGGAGGATTCCGTGTTGATTATTTTAAAAAGCTTATTATAATCGGCACAGAGAACTCTAAAAGAATCATGCAAGCTATAGTTATTAGTACAAAAGCTCAAAGAAAGTGGTAAAAAATTTCGTGTAACCCTAGAAGGAACACAAAAGTTTAGTTGGTTAAGCAGGAAAGGAGAGTCGATGTCGTATTTTATTAGTTTTATTATGACCATAACACCTAGCATAATACGACGGTTAGTTAAGGAGGGTAGGTTAATTAGCAGGAGTCTGCTTGAGTAAGGTGGTAAATCTACGCTAGAAACCCAGTTAAAGCGACGCAAAGCAAAGAGCAAAAATTGTTTTTGGACAGACTCAATTCTGTCTTGATGGACCTGGTATTGAGGAGACCATACACAGGATCCATATTCTAAAATCGGGCGAACAAGAGAAGTATATAACAATTTTGTCGTATAAGGGTCTTCAAATTCTTTAGCCCATCTTTTAATGAAGCCAAGAGCCCGATACGCCTTATTGATAATGTGTGTTATATCACAATCAAATTTCAACTTATGATCAAAAAGAATTCCAAGATCCATTACCTCAAAAATTCTGTTAAGTGGAAATTGATCAAGGGTATAGTTGATAACGTGAGAATTACTTCTATAAAATGGCATGACCTTGCACTTCGAACAGTTTAAATATAGCAAATTACGGCTACACCAAGTAAAAAATGAGTCAATATCGACTTTAAGTGAATTAGCGGTCAGTTCATTGTATGTTAAGCAAAGTTTCGCATCATCAGCATACATTAGAATATTAGAATAGTGTAGAACAGAGGGAAGATCATTTATAAATAGGTTAAAGAGTAGAGGCCCAAGATGACTGCCCTGAGGAACACCAGAGGATACAGAGATAGGCTTAGATAGCAAACATTTGAAAAGTACCCTTTGGGACCTACAAGTTAAGTAATTGGAGATCCAAAGGAGCAATGGGTAGGAAAAATCAATAAGATTAAGCTTACGTGATTTACTGAATCAAATGCTTTGCTGAAGTCTGTGTAGACCACATCAGTTTGCATTTTCTTCTGAAAACCTTTATTAATTATTGAGGTGAATTCCAGAAGATTCGTGGTAGTAGATCGAGATTTTACAAAGCCATGTTGATGTGGCGAAATAAGTGACTTGCCCTTATGTGTTAACTCCACAGTAATAATTTTTTCCAACAACTTTGGAATAGAGGATAATTTGGAAATGCACCTATAATTCATTACTTCAGACTAAGACCCGTTTTTATGAAGAGGGATAGAAAAAGATTCTTTCCAGATTGGAGGAAACGTACAAGATGCTAAAGACAAGTTAAATAACTTGAAAATGGGTCTAAATAAGCTATTGGCACAAAATCTAAGTACGCATCCTGGTACTCCGTCAGGGCCGGGAGAGAAGATTGGATTAATAGAGCATAGATTAGTCCGTAATGATTCCTCATCGATCATATCACAAGAAATGGAATTTGATCTTTGAGTTAAGTACGGATATGGAAGATTATTGTCGAAGTGGAGGAATAGGTGGATTGAAAGAAGTCTGCAAACAGATCAGCAGCGTCTTGATCACTGGTTGCTTTCTTGTTTTCATATAAAAAATAAGGTGGGAAACTATTGGATTTTCGTTTAATGTTAACAAAGTTATAGAATTGTTTAGGGTTACGTGCAAATTCAAGTCGACAACGATTTAAATATTTTTTGTAAGATAAACTGTTGCAAGTGCTAAAATTTGTCTTTGCAACTATGTATCGGGTATAATCAGAGGGATTACCCGAAGAAGTAAATTTTTATAAAGCCGGGATTTAACATTTTTTTAACATTAGTAGTTCACGTGTATACCACGGAAGCCAGTTAGACTTTGCCGGATATGCATACGAAACACAAACATCAAAAAATGCATTTAAGGATTTATAAAAATATGCGATGCAAGAATTTAAATTTGAACATGAATAAAATAAAGACCAATCATGCGTTGAAATAAGATAGTTAAGCTTAACAAAATCAGTTTTGCGAAAGCAACGCGATTTTAAGTTAGGCATAACTATTGACGTTTGCACTGGAGTAAACAATTCTAGTAATATATTAAGTGTGGGGTGATAAGGATCTTCAGGAAGAACTAGAGGATCGATTCTAAAAATCGTGTTAGATAAAGAATCAGAGACAAAAATCAAGTCAAGAGTATTGTCACTGATGTTACGAAAAGGGTTAATTTGAGACAAGCATAATTCATAAAGGCTATTAATAAATTAATTATACACTGAGGGAATTAAACAATTGGCTTGAGAGGACCATGAGACTTGGGGCAAGTTAAAGTCGCCAAAAACCAAGAGGTAATCTCTGTCCAAAAGTTTAGATTCAATAGATTGAATGCAGGAAAGATGTTCTGCATACAAAGAAAGTTCAGAAGAAGGAGGAATATAGAAGCAAGTTATATAAATTGAAATTTGATTCACGCTTATTTTTACACACACAAATTCAACGTGAGGTGGACAAAGCGTCAAAACAATTTCTGACGACATGTCTGATTCAACAGCAATAAGAACACCACCACCAGATCGTGAAGGTAGTGTATTTATTGGGAAAAAGTTCTAAGTTACTTATGGTAGGCTTTAACCAGGTTTCAGTAAGTATTAGTATTTTGAAATTAAAAGATGAGCTATCAACAAAAAGATTAGAAATCTTAGTGTTAAGACCTCTAACGTTTTGATAGGCAATAGAAAGATGCGATATTAGTTTTTTGCATGCATTCCATCTTTTGGAGTTCTGGAGGTCTTGGTTGGGGATGAAATTGATAACGTTGGCAGGGATACGGCGGTTCGACTTCTTTGTTTTGGAGTGAACTCCTTAACAATTAGGTCGGGCGGCCAAAAAGTACCACAGCAAACAGCTGGGAAATGCTCTGCTGGCAGACTTATCTTGAATGAAGATATGTCCCGCGAAAATTTGAAGTTAAACTTCTCAACCAACATATTTGGTATATGTGATTTTGAAAGGATATACGATTGTACATCCTCACTAGTAGTGTCAGGGGCCAATCGGGAGACAAACACTACTTTCTTCGGCTTCACCGCAACAAGAGGTTTTACACTCTGTATAGTGTTTGCCGGTAAGTTGGTCGTGGCTATCTTGTTTTTGCTCTGACTGGAGCTAGGCAAGATAGGCAACGGAAGAGGGTCAACCCCTAAAGTTGTCTTGTCTTTTTTTTTTTTTTTTTTGAAGTTGGCAAGACAGAAATATCCCTTCCAATGGTTTTCCCAGAGCAGGACGGGAGTGGAGAGTTAAAACTCATCAAAAGAGTCGTTCGTGGGAAGAAGAGGGACTGAAGATGTTTCAGATGTTGCTTGAAGAGGAACATTTGAGTGATCAACTGCCACTGGTGTAGGAGAAAGTTTTTTTTGGCATTAAAGGCGTTATGATGAGTCTCAAGATCCGTAAACTCGGACATAAGATTCGTGAAAAGAGAGCGAATACGGGAAAAACCGAGAGAAGTTTTTGTAAAAACTTTACGAAGCTCTAGTTCGCCCACACGACAATTATCACACGACCATTTAAGGCCGATGTTTTTATTAATTGCATCTCTGATCTTTAAAGAGAGGCCAGCGCATTTTACGCACAGCCAGCAACCAATGTAATCGGCATTGGGGTCAGCAGCGCATTTGCAATTTGATGCAGAGCAAGGCAGCATTTTTGAAATGTTTAAAAAATAAAAAAAAAAAATGAGATAAAAAGAAAAATGAAATAAAAAATAAAAATTTAAAGATTTAAAACCGAACGTTAACTTTTTGTATAAATTGATGTACCCGAACAAACGTAGGGAACTCCAAAAAATGCAAAGAAAAGAAAATAGGAATAGGCAGAACAATAAATGAGAGAAACAGTTACTTTGTTAGTTTGTACCCAACGCACAAGCTAGAAATACAAGCTCAGCTGTTACGATCTGAGCGGTTGAGAATGAGAGAGAATGCACTCAAACAAAACAACAACAGAGGGTAAGCAGAGCGAGAGCGTAAACAGCGTGAGAGCAAGAGAGCGTGGGAGTACAAGAGAGTAAGAGTAAGTACTCAAACAAAAACAACAATGACGCCAAAGAAGCGCAAGAAAAATTAAATCACCAAAGTAAATGATTTAATTGTGTGAAAAATATAAGCACTAGCACCGAGTTAATAGCACTTGTTAATAGGCACAGGGTTAGAGCAATAAGTTCACCAAAATTAGTATTAGTGTTTAAATTAAAATGTACAAAAAGAGTAAAAATACCAGGAGCTATGCAGAACACAACCGATCACCAGAAAAGTTACTCAAGT